>OZ005736.1:38867867-39090556 GCA_963930755.1 Eudasyphora cyanicolor
GGAGAAGCTTGCAGCTGCTAAAGCGGAAATTGACTTCTTATTGAACAGTGGTATATCTCATCCCTTCAAAAGTCCGGGGGCTAGCCCGCTTCATATGGTGTCGAAATAAGATGGTGGTTGGCGAGCGTGTGGGGATTACCGAAAGCAGAATTCGAAAACTGTACCTGACCCATACCCAATTGCCAACATCAACGATTTTTGTGAGAAATTATATGGTAAGTCAGTTTTGTCTACACTCGACCTTGTTAAGGCTTATTATCAAATACCAATGGCTGCGGAAGACATCGAAAAGACAGCAGTGTGCACCCCTTTTGGACTTGTGGAATTTTTATATATGCCATTCGGGTTGAGAAACGCCACACAAACCTTTCAGAGGTTTATGGACTCCGTTTTGAGAGGTCTTGATCGGAGTCTATTGAAGAACACCAAATACATTTACGGCAGTTTTTTGACCGCCTTCGATAATACTCGTACGGTCTAACAATCAACGCCAATAAATGTAAATTTGGACAATCTGCAGAACAGTTTCTTGGTTACATCATCAACGGCAGTGGTGATGAAGTAACCAACCTCCAACAGATCGTGTTGCCGCTATTGCAAATTACACCAAACCTGAAACTATTTGCGAGCTTCGCAGATTCCTCGGTGACGTCAATTGTTATCGTCGTCCACTCAATGAATTCCTTAAGGACTCCAAGAAAAATGATAAGAGGAAGGTTCCTTAGGCACATGAAGCTGAAAATGCTTTTGTATCTTGTAAACGCAGCCTTCATGAAGCAACTATGCTAGCTCAGCCAGCACCCAATTCAGATTAGGCCCTTACAACCGACGCATCAGACATCGCCATTGGAGTTGTGTTGGAACAAAAAGAAAATTGAATTTGGCAGCCACTGCGACAGAGAGAAATTATAGCACGTATGACAGAGAATTGCTTACGAGACCATAAGATATTTTCGCCATTAGCTGGAGGCAAGACATTTCATAATTCGACCGCTTGTTTAAAAAGTTATCTTTTAAAAAAAATAAATAAAAAATCAAATGGGGAAAAGTTTATAAACGTTACCCCCCCTTAAACTAAGAAGAAAATGTCCTAAAAAGTCATAGGACAATTTATCTAAAATATAGAATAAAAGTGTTTATAATCCGGAGTTGCCCGGGTTACATATTATTTTTCTAATGTAAACTTCTTGAGCTGAAAGTTATTCCAATGCTTAGTTCAGGTTTAAAAAAATAACAGCTAAACTTACCGTATTGAAATTCCCTAAAAAAGGAAGCACGGAGTCCTTATTCGAAAATCATCACAAAAAGAAGCCATTTATTTCATATTATACGTATCACTTAGATGTATATTTTTTAACTCTTTAGGAAAAACTCCTATATATGAATGTACTTGTACTCTTTACCATATGTAAAGAAAAATACGTTTCCCCAAAAACGAAATTTTAGATAAATATGCACGGCAGATGTTTGTAACACCTGCTAATAACACAGCTAGACCCACTTTAAAGTATACCGATCGACTCAGAATCACTAGCTGATTCTGATGTCTGTCCGTCCGTCCGGCTGTCCATGTAAAGTTGTTCGTCGACAACAGGTCGCAATTTCACTCCGATCGTTCTAAAATTTTGCAGTTTGGAGTATTTCGCAGCTGTAAAGATTCCTATTGAATTTGGTTGAAATCGGTTCAGATTTAGATATAGCTCCCATTTATATCTTTCGTCCGATTTGGCCCTTTAGTCCTATAGAAGCTGTATTTTACATGCAATCGTTTTGAAATTTAGAATGGCAGAGTTTCTTGATCAATGGATTAACGTTGCCGAATTTGAAGAAAATCGGTTAAGATTTAGCTATAACTCCCATATATATATTTCATCCGATTTGGCTCTTTAGTCCTGTAGAAGCTGTATTTTACATCCAGTCGTTTTTATACCCTACACCACACTGTGGTACAGGGAGTCTTTAGCCTTTCCTTTACTGTTTTTATACCCTACACCACACTGTGGTACAGTGTATTATGACTTTGTGCATTTGTTTGTAACACCCAAAAGGAGAAGAGATTGATCCATTGTTTATTATACCGATCGACTTGTAATCACTTTCTGAGTCGATTTAGCTATGTCCGTCTGTCTGTCCGTCTGTCTGTAGATGTATTCTTGTAATCAAAGTACAGGTCGCAATTATGGCCCGATCTTGACGAAACTTTGCACATATCTTTTTTTTGGGCCAAGGACGATCCCTATTTAATTTGGTTAAAATCGGTTCAGATTTGGATATAGCCCCCATATATATGTTAGCCCCGATTTGACATGTAAGCGCTGTAAAAACTTTATTTTATATCCGATCAGTATGAAATTCAGCAGAAAGAGGTCTCTTATTATATGAATGAACACTGTTAAATTTGGAAGAAATCGGTTCAGATTTAGATATAGCCACCATATATACGTTACCCCCGATTTCACATGTAAGCGCGTAAAAAATTTATTTTATAACCGATCAGTGTGAAATTCGGCAGAAAGAGGTTTCTTATTACATGAAGGAATACTGCCAAATTCGGAGAAAATCGGTTCAGATTTAGATATAGCCCCCATATATATGTTACCCCCGATTTTATATGTAAGCGCTGTAAAAAGTGTGTTTTTAATCCGATCAGTACGAAATTCGGCAGAAAGAGGTTTCTTATTACATGAATTAATACTGCCAAATTTGAGGGAAATCGGTTCTGATTTAGATATAGCCCCCATATATATGTTACCCCCGATTTAACAAGTAAGCGCTGTACAATCTGCATTTTATATCCGATCAGTAAAAAAATTGGCAGAAAGAAGTTTCTCATTACGTGAATTAACACTGCCAAATTTGAGGGAAATCGGTTCAGATTTAGATATAGCCCCCATATATATGTTACCCCCGATTTAACAAGTAAGCGCTGTACAATCTGTATTATATATCCGATCAGTAAAAAAATCTACACAAAGAGGTTTCTTATTATATCAAGGGATACTTCCAAAATCAGGGAAAATCGGTTCAGGTTTAGATATAGCCCCCCTATATATGTTACCCCCTATTTGACATGTAAGTGCTGTAGAGACTGTACATATTTTATATCCGGTCAGTAAGAAATTTGACAGAAAGAAGTTTCTTTTTACATGAATGATTATTCAATTATTCAGATTTATATATAACCTCCATATATATGTTCCTCCTGATTTGGTACCAAAGCGCTATATAAGTTGTACTTTACTTCCGATCAAAATTTTCCAGAAAGATGTTCCTAATTTTTTTATATAAGCGCTATTTTAGAGACCTGAAAGGCTTCAGCGGAAATGAAAATTAAAACATTACTTAAACCAATTATTCCAAGGTAGTACCACTTATTCCAAGGTAGAACCTACCTAACATACCCTGCATATATTACTTATATTGTGTACCACCAAAAATCTGACTATTTATTGTGTTAAGGCTAATAATAACCACAGTAAATGCAAATATGTGGAATATTATTGTTAGTTCAATTTTTAATTCCACACTTTATATTAAACTCCTCTTTCGAATAAGCCTTGCCGTGGCGGGGGAGCTAAGTACTTTCGTAAAAGAAAGGAAACTAATTATTCCAAATATTAAAAAGGAAATTCTTAATGTACATTGCCTTACTGGTTTTTTCTAAATTCAAATTTTCTAGCAAGTTGCCTTTAGTATTTGGACCATTAATGGAACAAACATTTTTTTGCGATTTTTTTCTACTTTTTATGCTTTTTTTGCGCCAGCAAAAATCGATTTTTAAGAAAAAATCTAATTTTTGTTTTAACGACAATTATCAAAATTCCGTTTCTACGCGAAAGTGATGTGTCCAGCATTCCTAGCCCTCATAATTTTATTTCATTTAAATGGTATCTCGGCTTTATCTAGGTTATACTTCAAAAAATATGATCCAAATACTAAAGGCACCTTCCACAAAATGTTAATTTTAAAGAAAACTAATTAAAAAAAAAATGACCATAAAATTTTTTAAATATTTTTTCGTGTTTAGAACAATATGTACACCAGAAAATGTTATGCACAGTCCTTCAACAAAAATATTTTTGCATAGTGATATTGAATCACTAGAATCGAAATCCCCTCATATGAATTACAATACAAAGTAAATTTAACAGTTTTTCCAATAAGGATTATATGATTTTGAAGTGACGTTTCGATTACTTCAAGAAATTGTGATGTTGAATGGCCTCCAAGAAGTTGTGATTTAACACCATTAGACTATTTCTTGTGGGATTATTTGAAGTCACTGGTCTTTCGAAATAAACCAGACTCACTTAATGACATACGACTTGATTTAGTGGAAAAAGTTCCTGCAGAAGAAGTCGTGGAGGCCATTTGAATGACGTTTTATGTAGAACTTAATTATATCGATTGTACTTCACTTCTTTTTTAAAGAAATCATATCACTCTTATTGGATAACCTCTTCTTTGCGGTCCAAGGTAAAGCCTTGTGACAAAGACTATAGACTAGATTTTTACAGCGACAGACCAGAGCCAGAGAGAGTTGGGAAATGAACACTCGACCCCCAAACTCATAAGCGAGCACGCTACCAACTCACCCACGGAGGCGCTCTCGAAAAAGTATGTTTTCTGAAGGAAATTAAAAAGGAGAGTGGAAAGTATAACCACGTAAAATATTTCAATCACTTATTTCAAAAATTATTGTGCGTGCAAGCCAGACAGGACGACGAATGTTAGAACGGACATTCCTTAAATGACGTAATATGTTCTGAAGTTGATTTCCGCTAGGGTCTCAGGTCACTCCTACCCTGCTATATAAAAGTGAGTGTATAAAAAGGAACTTAAAGGAGTTTTGAAAAAAAAAAATATTTTAATTCACTTTTTGTTAGATAAAAATGCAAAAAATTATATTTTTCTAAACACGTGTTTAAGCTTTCCCTCACCCTTGACATAGAATAGTTGTTGTTGTGATCAAAGTTAGTGAATAATACAATTTCAATTGTACCTTATTTATACATTTTGCACAGAAGTGACAACATAAAATAGTCATAAAAATGTTTACATTGTTCTGGTTCATTTGATAACAACATCGATTTTTTAAACTATTATAAGAATTAAAAAATATGTGTAATAAATTATGTTCTTAAAAGTCATATAAAAGGAAGTGGGTCAAGAGATTAAAAACTGTAAACGCAGTTTTATACCACCACCAATTTCAAATTACATATGTACTGCAAGTCTCTCCTCGGGGTAAGCATAATTAAAGTTTCACTGTAATTTGCTTTAATAATTTAATAATTATTGCAAAGCATGCAATTGAAATAAGCGCCGAGTTTTTAATGAATTTCTAAAAAATCCTGCGCAAAAATAAAAAGTTAAACTTTTAATAACGGCAACATTCGTGCGAAATCACAGCGTTTCTCTTAAGTCTTATATTTTCCACGAAAATGGTATGACTGCGATGCATGTGAGAACATCTGCAAACGATTTCTAGCAATGAATATTACTCATACGCTGCGATGTTTGTTCGATTTAAAAGTATGTAATTGAATTAAATTTAATACGACAATCCATGGAAGATAATATTTCAAATCAAGTTCTTAAATACAAATATTTTATTTGTAATTCATGGATATTTTAATGAAAATTATAAAACAACCCTGTAGCTGAGAGTTTTAAAGATATCAACATGTAAAAGGGATTTTTAAGAATTAAGTGTTCATTGAAAAATAATAATATCTTTATTATCAAAGAAGACAATAAAGGTTTTGTTTTTGATTTGTTGACACATGTTACAATACAATATAACAATAATAATTATACCCTAAACCGAACTGTGGAAGTGAGAGAGGCTAATAGTTTATTATTCCCATAAACTTGGGATCATTTTCTGAGTCGATTTAACCATGTCCGTCTGACGTCTGTTTTACTAATGTTCATCCCGTTGGGGTTAACCATGTCTGCAATATTTGGTGGACTGTCGTTCTGACTTTCGGCATATATATGTTTCTTGGAATTTAGATGAACTGTGTTAAATATGTAGACTATGCAACAAAATTTTTGTCGAAAGGATGTGCATAACATTTTCTGGTCTAATATGGAGTCCTATGGAGTCCGAAGATAAGCTCAATAAAGCCGGAATACCATTTAAATTAAAGGAAATTATAAGGGCTAGAAATGCCGAAAACACCACTTTCCCGTAGTAAACCGATTAATGAATCCCCTCACCTTGAGTCTCAAAAAAAAATATTAGTAAATTTATTTATGTTTTTGTTTCATTTAAATTATTATCAATTTAAACTGCATTTAATAACTTTAAAGTATGTACTGCATTAAAGTTCAAAGCTGTTTACTTTTGGTACAAAATGGTCCATTTGTGTAATACACGCTGAAAAAAAATCGCTTCTGTAGTATATTGTCCCAAACATATTCGGCTTGAAACATATATATGTTTAGGGTGCACTCTAAACATCTAATGTTTGGTACATACAAAAATTATATATTTGGGATGATGTTGTTCTAAACAAATCTTTGTTTACATCCCAATCTGTTTTTTATTTGGGACTATTATATCCGAAACAGATATTCACCCTTATCGGGAATAAAACTCCACGCGGAATTTGTTCACTTTTCAATGTACAATTTAGGGAACAGGGAACAAATTCCGTGCGGAATTTTATTCCCGATAAGGGTGATTTATTTGCATTTAAGTATTCAGAAAATACATAAATTGTGCTAAATTTGTCAGTAATTCAAAGATAATTTTTTAGAAATTCATTGATTGGTTTTAGACAGAAGTTAATGGTGCATATGGTATCATAACTGGTAGGTAAAATACGAAACCAAGGAAAAAATAAAACTGAAATTCGAAAAGTCAGCAAAAGTTTTGAAAATCTTTTTTAAATAAAATATATTTGAAAAATTCCTAAACAATAATTTGTTTTGTATTAAACACATAATTTATTTGAGAAATTTAGTTTGCAAATATATTTTGTTGTAATATGTTAATATATGCGTTCCAAATATATTTTATTGATTTTCAAATAAAATGTATTTGCTCAGAAATATAAAATATTTAAAAATTTCCGTTCCAAATATATTTTCTTTCGATTCAAACATATCAAAAAAGGCAATTTTGCCCCGTGTAGGTACCAAAAGGGGCGCCCCAATAACGATCACTTTTCTCTGGACTCTAAGTACAGGGTGGCCGATGAAAGCTGCTACCAAAAAAAAATTAATAAAATTTTAATTTAATAACTATTTAATGAATCTGTTTATTTTTTTTTTATTTTGCAGATTGATTTTTAGATTTAACAAAAATGGATAACTGGGACACTGAAACAAGAATTTGGATTGTCCGCCGCTATTACGCACTGAAGTCCGTAGTTTCGGTTCAAAGGGAGTATAGGGGCACGTTTGGCGGCAATCCTCCGAGCATATGGACCATAAAGAGACTTGTTAACAATTTGTCCGAGCATGGGACAGTCAACAGAAGACCTTACCATCGAAATCTTTCAGTTCGGACGGAGGAAACAATCGCTGCTGCAGCTGATGCCATACAAAACAATCCAAAATTTCAAGTATCTGTATGCACTGGCATCAAATTTATAAGCTGGTAACTTTTGGTACAAAATGGTCCTTCTGTGTAGGGTGTACCAAAAGGAGCGTGGCAATAATGCCCATGTTTCACTGTATTGTAGGTGCTATTAAACCATTACAATCTACAAAATTTGAAGTCTTTGTATGCACTGGTAATAAAGTTATAAGCTATTTAATTTTGATTCAAAATTTTCCATTTGTGTGGGAGGTACCAGAAGGGGCATGGCAACTTCGCCCATTTTTCTGGAGGTAATAGTGACTAATAAACTAATACTATGTGTAGAATTTCAGAGGATTCAAGTAAGTAGTATAGAAGTTATTAAATAGTCAATATTTCACTAAATGTTAACCCTTTGTAGGGGAGGTACTAGAAGGATTGAACCAATATGGCCCATTTTCGAACTAAGCCGGAGATAGAAGAAAATATTACCACATACCAAATTTGAAGTCAATCGGTTTCTCCTTGCGAGAGTTATCGTGCGCACCAGCCAGCAGACAGACAGACAGACGGCCGGGTCAAAAAAAAATATTGCGGTTGTCCGCATCTCAAATGAAAGCTTGTTTTGTTTAATGAATATCCCCCTAATATATGTAGGCTTTATCTTGAGCCGCCAGTGAGCTAGAGCGATATTACATAACCTCTAAAATTCATGTTTTTCTTGAAAATGTCGGACATCATTGACTCAATCGGGAGCATTTCCATGTGTGCAGCTATAACTCGCTACTCCGCTTCTAACGATACCAATATTGTGATTCTCGCGACAATAGAACCAAAGATATTCACGATTTAAGAGCTTAAATCGGATAAAAATCATATTTTTAAAAAAAGCATATAATTTAATTTAAAGGAAATTATCAGTCCTACAAATGTTTAAAACATCATGTCACTTAAACAATTAGAAAAAAATATTTTTTTTCAACATCGTTTATTGCAGGCAGAAAAATACAATAATAATAAAAAAAATAGCAAAAAAAGAATGACCTGGTGATTTTCGCATTGACGGACCAGAGTCTCCGGTAGGAGTCGGGACCACGTAGGGCACGACCAAATACGTTGTTGTTGCATAGTCAACTAAAGCACAATATTCGTGTGAATTCTTTACATTGTAAAGACTCACGAGAGTGGAAGTTGGTGCATGTACTGAATTGTCTTTTTTTTGGAGAAATGCGCTTTTAGCAAACAGTTCTCGTTTAATGATACTTGGCTGTGCGTATATATTTAATAATTTCGACTGAAGTAATCGTTGTAATAAGGATATTGATAATGCACTGAGCCAAAAATTAACCTTATATAAGGTTAACTTAACCATAAATAAACATGATTTGGAGTCTACGTTATATAAGGTTAATTTGAACATTTTCTTGTTGACTGGTATTTAACAATAATAATATTTAATTTAACTATTCCATGGTTGAATTTTTTAACCATGAAAATTGTTAATATTATAATAATAATTGTTACTTTAACAATGCATTTTTGAATTTTTTAACCATGAACATTGTTAATATTAACATTTCATAGTTAATTTATTGAAACAATGCATGTTCAATTTAACAACGAAATTGTTAATATTATTAACTATGAATATTGTTATTGAAACCTTTTTTATTGTTAATTTAACTATTTAGTGGTTACTTCATGTAACCAGAAACATAGTTGTTTCAATAATTTTTAATATTTATATCAAATAAAACAAGAAAAATTTAACTTTCGCATTTTTATTTTTTATTTTATTTACAAAATATATGTTAATATATATATGTATAAGAAACACCTGAAAAGAAAAAAAAAACAAAAAGGTTAGAAAATATAAGTATAAATGTAAAAAAGGGTGCAATTCTAAGAAGATCTTTTGACTTTTTACCTAAATTCTGTAGTTCAAAGAGCATAAGCATTTACCGATGGGCTGATCTGATGGAAAAATCTGCTCTGTGACTATAAGTTAAGTGCCTACGTTTCTGTGCTTGACCAACATGTGATCAGTCCCCGCCGTCCACGTAAACCGTCCACGTAAACTCCCTGAATCTCTCGATTATTAAGGGCCCAGGACGGTTAGGCACTTAGTTTGGGGTACTGAGCTTAGTCCGATCTTACGGCAAACTTATAGGAGAGAGGAGATTAATAACAAAGGCAATCTGATAGAAAGCCGATGTCCCACCAAATCATAATCGGAATAGATATAAAAAAAGGATTGGGTAAGTCAATGGATGATACTTCAAGGAAGTGCACTGAATTGTATATTAAAAACAAGTAAGAAAGTTTCAGTCGGGTAAACCGACCAAGGTATAGTTGTTATTAAAGAATCAATATTTCACTAAATGTTAACCCTTTGTGTGGGAGGTACCAGAAGGAATGGACCAATATGGCCCATCTTTGAACTTAACCGGAGATAGAAAAAAATATTACCGTATATTAAATTTGAAGTGAATCGGTTACTCTTTCGAGAGTTATCGTGCGCACTAGCCAGCTGACAGACGGATGGACATATCTCATTCGACTTAAAATGACCCAAAACTAATATGCGCTGAACATACTTAGGGTCTTAGATCACTCCTTCAATGTGTTACACTTTTGGCCCCTTGCAAATGATATATACCCTCGTATTACTAAAGTGAGGGTATAAAAAACAAATGTATGCATGCATACCATTTTTCCTGTAATTACTCCGCACACTACAACTAGTATTGATACAGCTTATCAACAGTTTCTAGTATTGGCACAACTTACCAACAGATTCAAGGCCGGACTCCCAGCACAAGCAGCCGCAAGCCTCAGAAAAAGAAACAACTGAAAAGAAAAAAACAAAAACATCGTTTATATGTATGTATGTAGGTATTACGAAAGCACTTCTAACAACATATGTATGTATGTACATTTAACAGTATCAACATCGCACAACAAAAAAAACTAACGTATGTATGTACGGCGAAAAGACAAGATGAACACAAACGAAAAGACAAGATGAACACATACCCACACGTACACATCACTTCTCTCCGTATGTTTGCTTGCTGCTGCATATACTTACGTACATACATTGTTGTTTTTTCATGCTCAGTTAATGCGACAGCGTGTACATATTTTTTCCACTCTTAACCACTGAATTTCACAATTGTAATGGCATAATCACAAAAAATAATATTAATATTACATTCGCCTTTACTATAATTAAACAGGCACAAAACACTATTAACATTTTTAACACACATATTTTATTATTTCACTTTTTAAATACACATATGTACATACATACTTATGAATGTAGTTCTTTACAAAATATTTTACTACTTACCTCTATACCAACAGCTTCCGACAACAGCACTAGTCCCATCGACTATTCAACACCAACTGAACTCCCGCACTCGATCAAGCACCGAAGCTGGCATTTGGTGGTGTTTTCAATGAGCGAGATAAATTCTCTTTTGACGACAGTCGCATTCGTTTCAACTTCGTTTAACTTTATACTCAACTTCGTCTAACACAAAGCAGTTGAAAAACGTCGACCACAACAGAGCCGAATTGTTGTTTATATCGCACATTTTTCTGCCTCTCTTTCAAAAAAACCAACCATATATAATGTTAACTTAACCATTTTTCATGTACATTTGAACTTATATAAGGTTATTTTTGTCTTCGTAATCAAACATTTACCATGAAAAATTTAACCAGACACATGGTTAAAAAAATCATTGTATTTTCGGCTCTGTGTGGGAGTTTGGTGGCTCCCGAAACAGATCTGTCTATCCAACCATTACAACCGCCCCCAATACATGTAATTTACTTCTTCTTTAATTTTTAACAAAGTTGTTTTCATATACTGAAAACAACAATAACGATCTTGAGCCTGAGTACAAAAACAAAATATGTACTATGGAAAGTTGAATGTATAACCACAAACAATAGTTCGGTCACTGCTCTCAAAAATAATTGTGCGCGCAATCCCCATAGACTAAAGGATGTTCGATCGGACATACCTTAAATGACTTAATATACTCTGAAGGCGATTACCGCCAGGGTCTCTGGTCACTTCTACGCTGCTATATTAATGTGAGTGTAAATAAATTAACTTTAAAGATCAAAAGCTAAGACTTGCAGTACCTAAAAAGTACTGGTGCAAATACACTGCAAAAAAACATGCATGGCGCAGGAAGACGTTGTTAAATGAGAGTATTCAATTTAATTCATATACTGGATAACGAGAATTTGATAATTTTCACTTTTTTTAGGTCCTTTTTTTGCTGGATGAAAGATTATACTTATACTTTCCGTAACATTTGCTTATGCTTTCTCTGATCCTTAACATATTACTTTAGCAGAACCGTTTTGTTGTGACCACAGTTAGTGAAGAATACAATTTTAAATGCACCTTATTTATACATTTTGCACAAAAGTCAAAAAAAATAGTCATAAAAGTGTATAGATTACTTTGATAACAACGTCGATTTTTTTAAATTATTATAAGAATTTACAAATATGTTTAATGATGTTCTTTAAAGTCATATACAATTTAAGTGTGCCAAGAGATCAAAAAACTGTAAACGAACCATTAGTTACAAATGAAATATGTTCTGTAAGACGGCCTTATACGTCTCTACATGCGGAGGTATAGATCAGGTTGCACTGAAATTCGCTTATTTAATTTAATAATTGTTGCAAAGCCTGCAATTAAGCAATTAAGGAGCCGATTTTTTTAAATAAATTTCCAATAATAGTGCTGCAAAATTAAAATGTCACATTTTTAATACCGACAAAATTCGTGCGAAATCACATCGTTTCGCTCTACGTCTTAAATTTTCCATGAAAATGGTAGTACAGCGATGCGTATGATAGACATCTACAAACGATTTCTAGCTAATGAATGTTGCTCATACGTAGCGATGTTCATACGATTTAAAATTAATTGATTTAAATTTAATGTGACAATCCATGGAGGATAATACTTCAAATCAAGTTCTTAAATGAAAATATTTTATTTTTCATTCATGGACATTTTAATGAAGAGTTTGAAGCAACCCTGTAGCTGAGAGCCTTAAAGATATAAAAATTCAATTGGGATATTTAGGTGTTAAGTGTTCACTGAAAAATAATAACTTTTTTATTATTACACCAGTAAGGAAAGGCCAAAGTCGGGCGGGGCCGACTATATAATACCCTACACCACTCTCGTAATATTGAATAACTCTGAAATATAAAGTTTGTAATTCATGTATAAATTGTTTACATAAATTTACTTTTGAAACATTTTATACTTAATTAATACCCTGTACCACAGTGTGGTGTAGGGTATAAAAACGATTGGATGTAAAATACAGCTTCTACAGGACTAAAGAGCCAAATCGGATGAAACATATATATGAGAGCTATAGCTAAATCTTAACCGATTTTCTTCATCTTCGGCAATGTTAGTCCATGGATCAAGAAACTCTAACATTCTAAATTTCAAAACGATTGAATGTAAAATACAGCTTCTATAGAACTAAAGGGCCAAATCGGCCGAAACATATATATGGGAGCTATAGCTAAGTCTTAACCGATTTTCTTCAAATTCGGTAGTGTTGGTTTATGGATCAAGAAACTCTACCATTCTAAATTTCAAAACGATTGGATGTAAAATACAGCTTCTATAGGACTAAAGGGCCAAATCGGATGAAAGATATATGTGGGGGCTATATCTAAATCTAAACCGATTTCAACCAAATTCCATAGGGATCTTTACAGCTGCGAAATACTCAAAACTGCAAAATTTTAGAACAATCGGAGTAAATTGCGACCTGTAGTCGACGAATAATTTTACGGACGGACGGACAGACATGGTTAAATCGACCCAGCTAGTGATTCTGAGTCGATCGGTATACTTTAAGGTGGGTCTAGCTGTGTTATTTTCAGGTGTTACAAACAATTGCCGTGAAAAAAACCTACACCACAGTGTGGTGCAGGTAATAAAAATTAAGCAATATTCGTTCCATAATTGAGAAACATCTTTCTGGAAAATTTTAATGATCGGAAGTAAAATACAACTTCTATAGCGGTTTGATACCAAATCAGGAGGAACATATATAAGGAGCTTTAATATAAATCTGAACCGATCTTCCCTGAATACTAATTCATGTAAAAAGACCTCCTTCTGTCGAATTTCGTACTAATCGGATATAAAATACAGTCTCTACAGCGCTTACATGCCAAATCGGGGGTAACATATATATGGGAGCTATATCTAAATCTGAACCGATTTTCTCCGAATTTGGCAGTATTCCTTCCCGTAATAAGAAACCACTTTCTGCCGAATTTCGCACTGATCGGATATAAAATAACATTGTTACAGCGCTCACATGTCAAATCGGGGGTAACGTATATATGGGGGCTATATCTAAATCTGAACCGATTTTGTCCGAATTTAGCAGTATTCCTTCACGTAATAAGAAACCTCTCTCTGCCGAATTTCGCACTGATCGGATATAAAATAACATTTTTACAGCGCTTACATGTCAAATCGGGGGTAACGTACATATGGGGGCTATATCTAAATCTGAACCGATTTCTTCCAAATTTAAAAGTGTTCATTCATATAATACCTATAAAACCTCTTTCTGACGAATTTCAAACTGATCGGATATAAAATACAGTTTCTACAGCGCTTACATGTCAAATCGGGGGTAACATATATATGGGGGCTATATCTAAATCCGAACCGATTTTCTCCGAATTTGGCAGTATTCCTTCATGTAAAAAGAAACCTCTTTCTGCCGAATTTCGCACTGATCGGATATAAAATACAGTTTCTACAGCGCTTACATGTCAAATCGGGGGTAACATATATATGGGGGCTATATCTAAATCCGAACCGATTTTCTCCGAATTTGGCAGTATTCCTTCATGTAAAAAGAAACCTCTTTCTGCCGAATTTCGCACTGATCGGATATAAAATACAGTTTTTACAGCGCTTACATGTCAAATCGGGGGTAACATATATATGGGGGCTATATCTAAATCTGAGCCGATTTTGTCCGAATTTAGCAGTATTCCTTCACGTAATAAGAAACCTCTCTCTGCCGAATTTCGCACTGATCGGATATAAAATAACATTTTTACAGCGCTTACATGTCAAATCGGGGGTAACGTATATATGGTAACGTATCTCTCTGCCGAATTTCGCACTGATCGGATATAAAATAACATTTTTACAGCGCTTACATGTCAAATCGGGGGTAACGTATATATGGGGGCTATATCTAAATCTGAACCGATTTCTTCCAAATTTAACAGTGTTCATTCACGTAACAATAAAACTCTCTCTGCTGAATTTCGTACAGATCGGATATAAATTACAGTTTCTACAGCGCTTACATGTCAAATTTGGGCTAACATATACAGGGTCTCCCATATTCGACGGACCCATCTGGCAACGCCATAACTTTTGACAGAGATGTCAGATCGCTTAATGACATACCGCGTTTGAAGCGTCAGTCCAAGCAGATTTTTACCATGGAACAATACACGCCACGCGAGCGCTCTGAAATAGTTGAAATTTACATTCAACAGAAGAAGTCAAGTCAACGTGCTTTTAAAATATTAAAAAATGTGAGAAGTGCGCCTTCTAAGAACACCATTAAGCGTTTATACGAAAAATTTTCGACTGGTGAGGCTCTTTCTAATCCGAAGAGGCCAAATAAAAGTCGACCAAGGCGATCGGCCGAGAATATCGCTGCCGTACGAGCCAGTGTTGAGAGGTCCCCAAGAACATCCCAAAAACGCCGTTCTCAGCAGTTGGGCATGGCTCGGTCCACTTTACAACGGATTATTCGCTTTGATTTGCATTTGTTCCCGTACAAAATTCAATTGACGCAAAGATTGTTGCCTGCGGACAAGCCTCGTCGATTGGAATGGGCCCAACGAGTCCGTGGGTCCGTCGAATATGGGCAACCCTGTATGTACATGGGGGCTATATCTAAATCTGAACCGATTTTAACCAAATTCAATAGGTATCGTCCTTGGGCCAAAAAAAAAGATATGTGTAAAGTTACGTCGAGATCGGACCATAATTGCGACCTGTACTTTGATTACAAGAATACTTGCACAGACAGACGGACAGACGGACATAGCTAAATCAACTCAGAAAGTGATTCTAAGTCGATCGGTATAATAAACGATTGGTCTATTTCTTCTCCTTTTGGGTGTTACAAACAAATGCACAAAGTTATAATACCCTGTACCACAGTGTGGTGTAGGGTATAAAAAGGCAATAAATTCTTTATTACAACATCACAATACTTCTCCATATTTTTACCCTAAACCACAGTGTTGAGGTGAGAAAGACCCGTTTCATATGCAGAGCAACAATTTGTATGCATATTTGTTTGTAATACTATGGTGAAGGATATACTCTACACCACACTGCGGTACAGGGTATTATATGTTTTGTTTTCATGGAAGATGTTTGTAACACCTAGAAAATACTACAGCTAAAACTATACCGATCGACTCCGAATCACTAGCTTGGTCGATTTAATCATCTCTGTCCCTCTGTCTGTCCATCTAAAGTTGTCCGTTGAGCATAGGTCGGAATTTCACTCCGCTTGTGCTAAAATTCGGCAGTTAAGAGACTTTCATACCTGGAAAGAATCCTATTTAATTCAGATTTAGATGTAGCTCCCAAATATGTGTTTCGTCCGAATTTACCCTTTTGCCCTATAGAAGCTGTATTTTACATCCGATTGTTTTAAAATTTGGCATGGTAGAGTTTCTTGATCTATTGACCAACATTGCTCAATTTGAAGAAAATCGTTTCAGATTTAGATATAGCTCCCACATATAAGTTTCGCCCGATTTGTCCCATTAGTCTTATAGAAACTGTATTTTACTCCCAATTATTTTGCAATTAAGCATGGTAGAGTTTATTTATCTATGGATCAACATTGTCTAATTTGAAGAAAATCGGTTCAGACTTAGATATAGCTTCCATATATATGTTTCGTTCGATTTGGCTACAGATGCAGATACGTACCAAATGTAAATTGTGTAAACAACTTTTAGTTGAAGTATACATAGGATATTTCATTGTTATCCAATCTTACTAGAGTGGTGTAGGGTACATAAACGCTTATAATTCGGCACAGTGCAATGTATTTAAAGCATTTACTGTTCAGCGAAAAATAGGTGGTTTTGTTAAACCCCTTCTGGTACCTCCCACAAAAATTTACAGAATAATTCGTGTCATATTCCGTATTGCTTTGCTCATAAACTGAGGGTTTAGTCGGTTTACCCTACTGAAATTTCTTACCTGTTTTTATTAAAAATAAACTATATGAGATTTAATATTTCAAATCAACTTCTTAAATGAAAATATATTCATTATGCATATTCATTCATTTTTCGATGAAATTGGTTCGATAGTTCCATTACACTATCGGAGTTTTTGAAGGTATAAATATTAAAACAGAAGATCTAAATTTTAGTTGCCACTGAAAAAAAAACAATGAGTAATATCACTATGCAACAGCAAATATGTTTTGTGACCGAAACCTAAAAACTTTTTTTGTATAGATTGAGTCCATATTTTCATTATCTCATCTTTTAGATCTTGAATAGTTCTTGGCTCATTGACGTACACTTCCATTCATGGTAACTGCTTGGCCGACCTCATTGTCGAAGAAGTACGACCGGATGACGCCGCCAGCCCATAAACCGCATCAAACAGTCATTCTTTGTGGATGCATCGAATTTTCATCAATCACTCGTGGATTCTCATTTGCCCAAATTCAGAAATTCTGCTTGTTAACGAATCCACGAAGGTGAAACTGTGCCTCATCGCTGAAGATGATTTTCTTTGTTATGTCACTATTCATTTCTGTCTGTTCAACCAATTATTCGGCGTATTGACACGCTTGAAATGGGCAGTATGCTTCAGCTCTTTAGTCAATTGGACTTTGTAAGCGTGTAAATTCAAATCTTTATTCAAACGTTCGTGAGATGTTCAGACGAGGTTGACGATGTTCCGACGAGGACACTATCGCGAACAGTAGCAATGGTTTCCGCAGAACGAACTGGGCGGTATTGTCACACCTACTACAGACCTAGTTGCTGAAATTTGAGACATTTACCTGAAACATTAAAGCAAATGTCAATGTCTCTTCCAGTCAGATCCTCCGAATAAGTCAGATTTGTTAATGTGTAAAATCCATATACGATGGGCATTGACATAGGGAATATTCCATCGTTTCGATTTCATCTATATATGCACTTCTTTTGTAATTTTTTTTTTCTGTGAGCCTTCAACGCCCAGTGCTTTTAATCATCCTTCGTGGTTTTCCAAATGTTATCATGTTTATTGCTTGAAGTTCTCTACCCATTTGGAATTTTGTAAGGGGATTTGACCATACAGTGTCTATCTTAAAGCACTAAATCTTACAAGTAATATATATTCGAATTCAAAATGGATATACGCTGAATAATATTCACAATTTTGATTCACATTATTGCTACTTAGTTTATGGGAAAATTAAGACAGAAGCTTTTGGAATATACATATCATGCCCACATTCGTCCTCCGCAATGATACGAACAATTTGTTTGGGAATTAAATAACTCCATAGTACGAGTATAATCTAGTTATTGCCCCCCCAGAGTGCCGAACTACTTTGCGAAAGAATTTGTATGTTTGAGTACTCTACAAAGTGGTTCGTATATGTTCATTAACATTTTGTGGTACTGAAATGTCGCAATATAATTCTCTAAGGATTAATAGAGACACTAATGCCTTCCACAAATACATGAATTTCATTCGTGTACGACACTGTGAGTGTACATATACCCAAATGGCATACAATTTATGTTACAACTTCAAACCAAAAATAGAATAAATTATAATCAAAGTTTATGGGTAAAATTTCTGAATTAGGCAAATGCCAACAACGTTACTTAACTAGTTAAATTGATACTCTTATTTGTACATTATACAACTGAAAAGCATAGTTCTCGGCTACTTAATCATTTATGGAGTGATGGTGTACATTAGGAACGTTCGACTGTCGCTTGCATTAGAAACCTCTAAACAAAACCCAAAGAAATATCTAGGGTGGGTTTCTTCTTTGGGAGCGTATAACAAATCGTAATCCAAATTATCATTTAATCTGTTAAAATTAGTATTTTGTATGACGTAATGAAGTCAACTCATAAATGTACCAATATTTAAAGGTGTCGCACATGGACTGAACAAATTTGTACAGGATGGCCCAAAATGACCGAAGTGGTTTCAAATTTTTATTAAATTCCTCAAGTCTTTTTTATAAAATACTGAAAAGAAATAAAAAAATATTTTAAAAAATTATAAGAAATTCAAACCCATTCGGTCATTTTGGTCCACCCTGTATTTGGGCCTACCGTATGATAAAGGTTATATTTACATAAATAAAAAATATCCATATAAAATATTTGCTAAACAAAGTCCAAACAAACATTTTTAAATTTAAAGTTGCTGCGAAATTTAGAATACATGTATTTAGCTTACAATTCACTTAATTCACGAGATACATAGTACATTTTGTATTTACAGAACATACATCTAGAAAGATTGTGATGAGCGAAAGAACCAACCTCACACATCGTCGATTGTATTATTTTTTACATACCCCACCCTATCAATGATTTGATATACGAGTACTTGCTTTAAAGTATGTTTATATGAGCAATTTTTATTAGTTACTAGCTGTACCCGGTCCACTTCGTTGTCCCAGATTTAGATTTCCGATCCCGTTCATTTTTGAAAACAAACGATTTGTCACGCCCACTTTTTGCAAATTTTTTTTTTCCAAAACCATCTCAGACAAAATAGATTTCAAACAAAAGAAAAAATTTTTAAATCGGTCCAGTGGTTTAAGCTTCTATAAAACACATACATACATACATACAAACATTTTTCCATTTTTATATATATAATAGAAGATTAGTTACCCATCCCCTTTCATCTAATGGCAAAAAAATGTCATGCTCCAGGTGAGGCTCGAACTCACAACCCCGGCATTGCTCACAAGTTACTGATTATAAGTACCGTGCGCTAACCAATTGCGCCACTGGAGCGCTTGATAAAAGCTAAGTATAAATAATGAGCAAATAATAATGGTAATAGTGACAAATATGGTAATATACACGTATATGTGAATTGTAATATATAATATAATAGATACATGTAATATATAATAAATAAATTTACAAATAAATAAAAAAAGATGCCAAAATTCGAACCTTCCAACTGTGGGAGGAAATAAAAAAAGGAAACTATTTCTGCCATTTCTTAATAGGATAACCAATTGCGACAAAACTTGGCATGCTTGTAGAAGAGGTATTCGAGAATTTAAGTTTTAGCTACAGGGCCTTAAGTTTTGCTCCTTGTTTGGGTTCAATGGGAATATCTGAAGTATAACAATAACTAAATTATAACAATGACATGCATTCCCACGTCGCACAGTGCTCTGTCTTCATGTATCGATGTGACAAAAATAGAAGGAGTAATTGCAGAACTATGAAATTTGGTACCAAGCTGTATTTGGTTATAGTTAAGAAAAATTTTAAATTTGGACCCAATCGGACAGCGGGTCTCATAACCTTTTGCAAATTATTCCCGGTCCTTAAAAATTCACCAGACTATATCACTAAATTGGAGCACTATATATTTGTGAAATTTAACATGTCATAATATTTCATATATATCAGATGCGGTGCAAAAGTACCTACCACACAAAGGGTTCAAAGGACTTACAAATAAATATATATAGAACGCTCAAGAGTGGCGCTGAATTTCGACCAAAGTTTGTAAAGCGTAATAGGCTTTGCTGTGAGTAAATGTATGCACAAATTTTGGGAGGAATTGTTTCAAAATCCTTTAACATAGCCCCCTAGAAGATCTTGAAAAAATGGGTATTTGGTCCAAATATCGTGCGACCCATCAAATTAAAGGGAATTTTGCGTCATGCATCGGGTACGTGGACCATAGTGTTTTTGCGTAGTATTGTGCTGTATTGTTTCGTTTTAAAAATTTAATGCATGTATTTGTCAGACGAGTTTCCTTCGTTGACTTCTAAAATATTATTATAATCTTCGTCAAAAATGTCATCAAATATACCGCATAGATATATCTTCGTTTAAATGATACTTGATATATTACTCTGAAAAATATTAGCAATGTTAAGATTTTAAAACCGTATCGAACTTATAATAGGATCAGAATTTATTGTAAGGTACGTCATTAAACCTTTGTTTGTGTTTTTTGGACAATTTTTTTCTGGTATGAAACACGCGAGCTTCTCGAATAATTTTGTGACTAGCTTCTTCAGATAAACAACCTTAAATTAAATAAATGTTTGCGGAAATAGAATTTTCAATATATATATACCTACTGGCAAATTAAATTAACTAATAACATCGTAACCATGAATTAGTACTTTATGTACACTACTGACATATAATATCATGGGAAGCGTGCCAAATTATTATCCTTGTTGCTATTAGGAACTCTTTAAATGCATTACAGTTTATTATTTGTCGCAAGAAAATTTTAGACCTAAAGCAAAAGTACTTTTTCGTAATTTTGTGCGCGAATAATTGGAACTTTTATATTTTATTTTTAAAGAGGATATGGCATTAATAATTGTTGCGAAAAAAATTTAGATCTTTACGATTTTTTTCTGATGACATTTTTGATTTTTCGACATAAAAACACCATATTAAACGGATTTTTTTACAAAAATTTCTCAAACATATTTTATAAATATGATTTTTTGTATTATTAAGAATTATGTCAACTACATATTAGGCTCCAAAAAAGTTGTTCTACAAGTTAAAGAAGATAATTTTTGGAAAACTACCTAAAAACATTTTTCGATCTAAAGCAAAATTACTTTTTCAAAAATTTGTGCGCGAATAATTTGAACTTTTATATTTTATGTTTAAAGAGGGCATATCATTAATAGTATCTGGCGTAAAAAAATTAGGGATCTTTACGAATTTTTTTTCCGATGCCATACAATATTCAATATTTTTTGATTTTTCGACATAAAAGCACAAAGCGATTTTTTTTATGTTTTTCTCAACAATATTTTATAAGTATGAATTTTTATATTTTTAAGAAGTCTGTCAGCTTTCTTGCGCAAAAACAAATTATGGGGCTGATCAACACGTTAAGCGTTGGCGTCTGTTTTTGGAACACCCCTAAAAATTATATTCGAAAAAAACTTTTTTAGACATAAAAACATATAAATTTTTTTAAAGTTTTTGCACTTTTATTTTGCGTTTTTATATTTTTTATTTAATAGTAACAGTACATACATTGAAATTTTAGGGATCTGGTCCAACTTCTTTTTCTCATTCCAATTAAAATTGTATTTTTTTTTTTCATTTTAACAAAAAATACAAATTTTCCAAAGCAATTTTGAATAGCACTTTTGCAATTTTCCGCCGACCTGGCATTTTTGTATTATTAGAAATTCGATTTACTATCATATACAAAAAGTTTGGCTTAATTTCCCTAATAAACGAATTTTATACAGCTATTTTACAACATACATTTATTGTAGTTTATTTTTTGGTCGATTTGCGAATACAACAATTGACTTTGGCGCCCTCTCGCGGTGTCAAAAAGAGGTAAATTAAAAAATATTGTTATTATTTATATTAATTGGTTTGTTAAGGTATGATTAGTACCAATTTTACCATTATTTGAGCCAGTACATTATTATCGATTTTTGTCAATGGGACAGAGCACTGTGCGTCGCTCTGATCATTTTTTTTAGAATGTTATCAAAAGTATAAACTAAAATTTGCACGGTTATACTGATGGTTATACAGATTTCGTTTTCATTATTGGATTCATATGATGTTACGCACTTGGTAATTCGACGAAGGTACGAAGGTCGTGATAATCCAATAATATGATCTCCAGTTAAGAGTTAAGTGCTAGAATTTCCTAAATAGTGTCCTTCCTTGGACCAATACGAATTCGTCAGGCCAAAAATCGTGAAAATCGAAAGATTCGTTCACGAGATATGAGATTGTGTTCGCTGTAACCAATTCGCCAATCCTAAACTTCCCTTCCTTGGACCAATACGAACTCAACAAGACCAAAATCATGAAATCGAAAGATTAGTTATGGGGTTGTAATGGCCGCGCCGCTTTGAACAAATTTAAATTTTTCTCAAGGGTGTCCCCCTGAGGCCAATATGAATCAATCAAGTACAAAATCGCTAAAATCTAACATTCCGTTCTTAAGCTTTGATGTTCTGTTGGCAGCGCCACGCCCGTTTAACTATCCTAAATTTTCATCCATTGAGTCCTTCCTTGGGCCAATACGAATACATCAACTTCATTTCACACGATCCGTTCTCGGTTTATGAGGTTATGTTGGCGGCGACACACCAGTTGGACTAATCCTAAATTTGCCTCTATAGTAAAGGGTGGTAAAACAAAACGCACCATGTTAATAGTAAATAAAATAAGAAGTTTTCAGAGAATTATCTTCATAATATTTATTATTATTGAAGGATCTATACTAATTCTGACTCTGAGACATAATTGAGGTTCAATGTACCCCAATAATATTTGGCTTTAATTCGTTTTGGGCCATTTTGAGTCATTTGAGTAATGTCCGTCATCCTGTCCGTCATCCTGTCCGTCATCCTGTCCGTCATCCTGTCCGTCTTTCTGACTGGATGGTGCGCATTTTAACGTTCGACAGGATAAACCGATTGACTTCAAGCATTATTGCATTTAAAGCATTATGGCGTTATTGGCACGCCCTTTTTGTAACTCCCACACAAATGGACTATTTTGCATCAAAAGACAACAGCTTATAACTTTAATAATAGTGTATACAAATACTTGTACAGTATACTTTTATAATACCTACAGTCTAGTGAAAAAATGGGCGCCACTGACATGCCCTTTTTTGGTACCTCCCATACAAGTGGACTATTTTGCAACAAAAGTTAACGGCTTATAACTTTTACGGGTGGTATGCATATGTCCTCGAAATGTTGTCTCTGAATGTCCTTAAAATTTTTAATTAAAAAATTCAGAAAAATATTTTATAAATTACATCCATAAACGTTTACGAATTAAATAAGTAAATATATTTATATGCATAGGGACTTGCTTTTAATTACACTATGCAACAAAAATTTCGTCCAAGGGATGTGGATAACAGTTTCTGGTGCAATTAGGTGTCACAAATACGAAAAAAAAAATTTATGGTACATTTTTTTTATTCAGTCAGAATTTATTTTGGTTTGAGACCATATGTTTCATTTACTTTCTGTCTATAGCAAAAAAGTAATAGAAACAAATACAAAAGTGGTAGAGAGTTTTAATTGCTTGGTAGAATTGACTGCAGTTTCGATAGACACCACTCTATCATCTTCAGAATTCAGTAGCAATAGTGTATGTCTTTAACTTAAATCAGCTGAAATACTTATGGAAGCAGTAAATTGAATTTAACAAGAACTGCTAACCAAACCCGTATTTTGCCGAACTAAGTCAACATTCGACTAAGCAAGTTTTAGAATGGTGGTATCGATATGAGGATTGTATGAAAACGTGGGTCTATATCTTCAGTATTTTTCTAGGAATGGCAATTTTTTTTTCGCAAAGATCGGTAACATTTGCTCATAAGACTATATGAACATGACAGACATTGCTAAAGTGATTCTATTTCGATGGATATAGTAAAAAATCGGTAAAATTGTAAAGGTCGGTTTATTACCTAAGTTACAAATACTTAGGTTGGTAGTTAGAATAAAGTCAAGAAGCGAATCACCCCTATTGTTTATATTCGTACTACCCCAGATAGTGTGATATTACCCAGATCGGTAGCTGCCACTGTTGAAGCTTATATTTTTGACATTTGACAAGTAGAAACTACGCCATTACTAAAAATGGAACGATACACGATTCAACAACGCACTGAAATTATTAAATTCGTAAAATCTAAAATCATCGAAAAATAATCTTGACTGATGAGGCCCATTTCCACCTCGGTGGCTACGTCAACAAGCAAAATTGTCGCATCTGGGGCTCGTAAAACCCAAGAGTTATTGTTGAGAAGCCTCTCCATCCTCAACGTGTGTGGTGCGATCTATGGTCCGGCGGGGTCATTGGACTTTACTTTTTCGAAAATGAAGTTGATCAACAGTTACGTTGAATGGATTGCGCTATCGAGAGATGATTAATGATTTTTTATTGTCGGAGTTGGATGGTATTGATCTGGACAACGTTTACTTTCAACAAGACGGCGCAACGTGCCACACAAGCAACGAAACCATTGCTGTGTTACGGGAAAAGTTTCCGGACCGTGTTATCTCTCGAAGAGGTGATCACAATTGGCAACCGAGATCTTGCGATTTAACACCTTGCGACTTCATCCTTTGGGGCCACGTGAGAGATAAGGTCTACGCCAACAGCCCAGCGTCGATTCAAGACCTCAAAGATAGAATTCGTGAGGCTATCGAGGACATAGGGCAGCCACTTTGCTATTTGGATATGGAAATTTTCATGAAAAGGATATGGTCCTCTAAGCGTGGTCGTGGTGGCCATTTGGCTGGTGTTGTTTTTCATTAGTAACGGCATACCTTCCTCTTTATTATGAAATAAACATCCGATTATTTATCTCAAAAAATTAAATTTTTCTTTGAATACCAAAATAACACCTCTTGATGGAAAACCCCTTTAGTACTTGTGTGTGTCAAATATTATATATTTGGAATGTACCCTAAATTATATTTCAAGCAGAATATGTTTGGAACAATATACTAAAGAAGCAATTTTTTCATTAATAAGATTATACTAATAGGATTTGGAATGCATTTTATTTCATATCAACCCTCATGTCTAAATTTATACAGTGATTATAATTTATGCAAACTTCAAAAATTGATTTCGTGTATTTGTACAATATCAAATACAGTTCTGTTTTTTTTTGTATATTCCCTCGGTTTGGCTAATAAATTAAACAAATAATTGTTTTACAATATAAATATTAAATATAACTTTAATGGAAACCAGTATTTGTTTATTTTGTAATAAAATATATTTCATACCCAAATAAAATGTGTCTCTTGTGGCAATTACTACAATGGCACGTGTTTCCATTCATCAAATGCCAATAACATCGGAAGTGGTGAATTTATATTTTGCCCCTATACAGAATGACTGGATGGATCAAAATATATAAAGGCGATAGGGATTTATCCGAATTTAAGGATATACCTCATCTTCAATACCCCTGCTGCGAACAAATAAAAACATTTCATTAAAAAAATCTAATCCTGTATACAAATGTCATTCTTTTTATACAATTGTATTACATAACGTTGCGCATTTCACGGATTTGCGCCAGAATTTTGAATTTATTTATGTCCATAAGTGCAAAGTTTTAATAAGGATTAAAGGTTACATGTTTTCAGGAATTACAATAGAATAATTGTTGCATCAGATAAAGACAAATGCAAAAATTGCAATTTATTTTTGACCCAGAAACTCACAAAACAAAAGTTGAAAGCAATTATTCGTGGCGCACATCGGTAAGTAGAAACATAATGTAAATACAAAAGGATTAATGTTTTATTACACTCAAAGAAAACGGTCACATTTCCGAGTATCCTGCAATGTGACCGTAGGAATTTCAAAACGAACAACAACATTTCAGTACAGAATTCACATTCGATATAAACAAATAATGTAAAGCTAAAATAGAATGAGTCTAAAATATGTGAACCACGCGGAAATTTGAAAAAAAAATATATTTGGAACAAAAATGCTTAATGTAACGGGTCCGCCATCTAACTTTTTTTTTTAACTAGTGCTTATTTCGTGAATGGTAACACTTAGGTCATGTCTGATTTGACAGATGATTAGTTTTATCCTTCCGCTGAACGAATATGGTTGTGTATACGCTTGAACAACGCTGGGAGCGATCGACTTACAGAAAATGCCGATTTTGCCAAAAAAATCATCTTTTTAGATGAAGCTCATTTTGATCTTGGCGGGTATGTAAACAAGCAAAATTGTTGCATTTGGGGCACAGAAAACCCGCACGCATACATTGAAAAGCCGATACACCCAAACGAGTCACTGTTTGGTGCGGATTTTGGTCCAGAGGCATAATTGGGCCATTTTTCTTCTACAATGAGCAAGTGGCCGTTACAGCCAATGGCGATCGTTATCGGGCCATGTTGAACGAATTTTTGTTCACAAAAATTGAAGAGGAGAATATTGGCAACATTTGGTTTCAACAGGACGGCGCTACGTGCCACACAGCCGAAGCTACGCACGATGTTTTGCGCGATGTTTTAAAAAAAAGTTATTTGGCGGACCCTTTATAACTTAGAATCACTTTCTGAGTTGATTTAGCTATGTCCGTCTGTCTGTCTCTCTGTCTGTCTGTCTGTCTGTCTGTCTGTCTGTCTGTCTGTCTGTCTGCCTGTCTGTCTGTCTGTCTGTCTGTATGTCTCTCTGTCTGTCTGTCTGTCTGTCTGTCTGTCTGTCTGTCTGTCTATCTGTCTGTCTGTCTGTCTGTCTGTCTGTCTGTCTGTCTGTCTGTCTGTCTGTCTGTCTGTCTGTCTGTCTGTCTGTCTGTCTGTCTGTCTGTCTGTCTGTCTGTCTGTCTGTCTGTCTGTCTGTCTGTCTGTCTGTCTGTCTGTCTGTCTGTCTGTCTGTCTGTCTGTCTGTCTGTCTGTCTGTCTGTCTGTCTGTCTGTCTGTCTGTCTGTCTGTCTGTCTGTCTGTCTGTCTGTCTGTCTGTCTGTCTGTCTGTCTGTCTGTCTGTCTGTCTGTCTGTCTGTCTGTCTGTCTGTCTGTCTGTCTGTCTGTCTGTCTGTCTGTCTGTCTGTCTGTCTGTCTGTCTGTCTGTCTGTCTGTCTGTCTGTCTGTCTGTCTGTCTGTCTGTCTGTCTGTCTGTCTGTCTGTCTGTCTGTCTGTCTGTCTGTCTGTCTGTCTGTCTGTCTGTCTGTCTGTCTGTCTGTCTGTCTGTCTGTCTGTCTGTCTGTCTGTCTGTCTGTCTGTCTGTCTGTCTGTCTGTCTGTCTGTCTGTCTGTCTGTCTGTCTGTCCCATATATACGTTACCCCCGATTTGGCATGTAAGCGCTGTAAAAATGTTATTTTACATGTGATCAGTGCGAAATTCGGCAGAAAAGGTTTCTTATTACATGAAGCAATACTGCCAAATTCGGAGAAAATCGGTTCAGATTTAGATATAGCCCCCATATACATGTTACCACCGATTTGATATGTAAGCACTTTAAAAACTTTATTTTATATCCGATCACTACGAAAATCGGGAGAAAGAGATTTCCTATTATATGAATTAACACTTTTAAATTTGGATGAAATCGGTTCAGATTTAGATATAGCCCCCATATATACTTTACCCCGATTTGACATGTAAGCGCTGTGAAACTTTATTCTATATCCGATCAGTATGAAATTCAGCAGAAAGAGGTCTCTTATTATATGAATGAACACTGTTAAATTTGGAAGAAATCGGTTCAGATTTAGATATAGCCTCCATATATACGTTACCCCCGATTTAACATGTATTAAAATTAAAGATTGGTACCCAAGACATCATTAGTCTTAAAAATAAGCACGTTTTGTACCAAAAATAAAGAAAATTTACTTAATATTAATGAAATTATTTATACTTTGATTCGAAATATACTAATTTCCCAGATTAAGAACGTTTCTGGCACCCTTCTTTAATGTTATGACAATATTTGTATTCAGTGTAGATACTTCAAATATCGAATTAAAGGTTAGTTTAGATTTAAAAAAAAATGAAACATTTTAGCATCTTATGCCCATGCACATATGCACTGAAAAAAGAGATAGTAATAACATTAAGGTTTTTTGAATATGAATTCATAATTACACAGTGCGACAAAATAAACTCAAGTTGAGAAGCGAATGACGCGATACTATTTTTCCTGTAGATCTTGTCGAATAAAACACGAATCTTTTTTTGGAATTCCCCGGACACCCCCAAAATCCGTATTTACGGGTAAAAAACCGATAATCTTGCCTTTTTTTCACTTGAACGCCTATAACTTTGTTAATTATATACCGATTAAGTTTTAATGAAACTTTAATAACTCCGTCAATTGTAAACGGATTTTTAAGTGACTGGTTGCATTTTTTTCCTTATAAAATATACTATATACGTAAATAAATTCATCATACAGCTATCTCACAATATAATTGGTAAAAACATTGTCTAAACTAGAAAATGACGGACGAAAATGAACAAAAGTGTTTGTAAACGGATTTTTAAGTGACTGGTTGCATTTTTTTCCTTATAAAATATACTATATACGTAAATAAATTCATCATACAGCTATCTCACAATATAATTGGTAAAAACATTGTCTAAACTAGAAAATGACGGACGAAAATGAACAAAAGTGTTTGTAGGGCAAATAAACATATATTCCTACAGCTTCAAACAAACAAAATATACATCGTTCTAAAGGTCTAATTCTCTTCTTTCTAAATTCTTTTAGAGATTAAAAATCGATTAAAAATTGATAAAGTTATAGGCGTTCAAGTGAATAAAGACAAGAAAAACGTTTTTTTTTAGCCGTATATCCGGATTTTGGGGGTGTCCGGCAAATTTCGTAGAACAAACGTTGTTCTACTCGCCAAGACCCACAAGAAAAATAGTATCGCGGTTTTTGGTTTTTGGACTGTCGCACTATGTTATCTAAACATTAGATTTGTGTACGTCTTTCTTTAAATGTACACTTTTAAATTAAAGAAAAAAAATCCTTATTTTTCTCAGAATCCGCATTATTTTAAGTAATATTTCAATACATTTAAGAATTTTCTGCATTACAACAATGACGTAGACATGTCATAGTTTTAATGCCGAATGGGACTTAATTGACAGTATGAGATATTTGAGTTATAAATTTAAGGAAAGGTTGTTCCTTAAAGGAATGGTTGTCTTGGTAATAAATTTTATGACTGTTGCCATTATTTTAAAGAATACATAGTTTAAATTAACTCTCCCTGATGGAGAATTATACTCGATCTCTCGCTGCATCTCTCTCCCTAGGAGAATCCGAGTTGTTTGTTAATGTTTGAGTCAATAAGACTTTAAATTAACTCTCGCTGATGGAGAATTATACTCGATCTCTCGCTGCACCTCTCTCTCTCGGAGAATCCGAGTTGTTTGTTAATGTTTGAGTCAATAAGACTGTGTGTGCACAAAAATGTATCCTTGTACTTAGTACAAGGATTTGTCTGATGTACTTAGTACATCAGAAAAACTTTAAAGGATGTTTTCAAAGACCGTGCCCCTCATAACTAAAAAACTATTAAACCGATCCTTTTGAAATTTTTAAGACCATTTCTTTACAAAATTTACGATGTAACGCTGTCGAGTTTTCTTTATAAATTTGTTAATTTTTTTATTTAACAATAACCAATTGGTAAATTTTTTCTCGCAAAAATCGCATTTTTTACTTTAGTGTTCCCAAAAATTGTAAAACTTAAATTTCGGAAAAAACTTGATTATCTAACTAAATGAATTTATTTTTATCCTCTAACCTTAGAGAGGAGGTAATATTTCAATTGCTACGAGCCAAAAGTGTAACACATCGAAGGAGTGACCTAAGACCCTAAGTATGTTCGGCGGAACTCCGTTTCGGTTCATTTAAGTCGATTGTCCGTCTGTCTGGCTGGCTGGAGAGCACGATAACTGTCGAAAGGAGTAACGGATTGGCTTCAAATTTGGTAAGGGATAATATTTTTTTCTATCTCAGGCTATGTTCGAAGATGGGCCATATAGGTCCACTCCTTCTAGTACCTCCCTCACAAAGGGTTAACATTTAGTGAAATATTGATTCTCTAATAACTTCTATACTACTTATCCGAATCCTCTTTAATTCTACGCATAGTAATAGTTCATCTGGCGCTATCAACATGAGAAAAATGGGACCAAAGGGACCATTTTGTACAAAAAGTTAACAGCTTATAAAATTAATACCAGTGCTTAAAAATACTTGAAATTTTGCACAGAGTATTGATTTTAGAGCGCCTACATTATTGCCACGCCCCTTTTGGTACCTCCCACACAAATGTACCATTTTGTACAAAAATTTAAACATTTTTCAACTAACTATATTTCTGTGAAAAATGGGCGTTACTACCACGCCTCGTTTTGTACCTCTCAAATTTTGACCATTTTGTGTATATAACATTAATATATTAGCGCACATAAACGCTTATAATTCGGCACAGTGGAATGTATTTAAAGAATCTACTGTTCAGCAAAAAATAAGTGTATTTGGTATACCCTTTCTGGTAACTGCCACACAGATTGACACATAAATTCGTGCAATATTCCATGTTACATTACTCACAAAGTGAGGCTATACCTTAGATTGAAACTTTCTTACTTTATTCATAAATACCACACCATTTCCAAATATGTTTCCGGTTATAAAATTGATCGAAACCATAGTGGAGGGTGTACAAAATTCGGCCCGGTCGAAATTAATACCCTTCTTACTTGATTATTTTAATATTTCTTTCGTTTTTAGACACAATATTAAAGCAGAAAATGCTATTCGCAAGCCTTCGACAAAAATGTTGTTAACTAATATTATTAATTTGTTAACAATAACTAAAAATGATTTGTTTTCTGAAATTTTGGTATTTGGCATTCTTGATGTAAATGATGGCTATTATTTCAGGGTGATCTCCTCTAAAGGAATTTCTCAGAATGTTCAACCTACCACTGTGTTAATCTAATCTAAATGAATATTATTATATCTAAATGAGCATTGAGGTCAACAATTGATGCCCTCTTGTTCTCGAGTGTTACCGCGTAAGAGAGATAGAGCCTGGTAGGCTCTTGTTGGGATGGGACATTTTATTCATACCTGTGTTTAGATAAGTGCAAATTCAATTACTTGTACATTTTCTCAACAATAAAATTTAATTACGAGAAAAAAACGATAAAACAAAACAAATAAAGGACATTCGTTCGTTATTCCAGCCATGCCACACTGTTGTTCAAATCTTGTTTATTTATTTGTTTATTTTTCTTATGCATTGTGTTTGTACAATAATCAACAATATGAAACAACGATAAACGAGGAGAGATAAATAAACAATAGATAAAACCTAACCAAACAACGGGAACGACACGAAGTACGTACATGCATATGCACGTTAAGCAGCCGCCAGGAATGGCAAAACAATCCCTGCTAAACTTAAGCACTTAAACAAATACGAGTACATCCTATTCGCTTACAACTAAGTGACTAGAATGTATGTGTGTGTGACTATAACACATTTATGTTCGTGTGTATAGAAAATTCAATTAAAATGCTAATTGAAATCACTGAATATAATAATGGATGCGAAAGCAACAGAAACTGCGATAATTCAATTACAAGACCTGTTTAAATCATAACAAAGTGTGAAAATTAAAAAAATAAATAATTACTTCTCATTTGGCATATGGAAAGGATGTGGGAAATGTTTTTTGAGAAAATAATTGCAATCTAAGACGTAATAAAAACTTGTATTGTTAATACTAATTGCAAAATGTTAGCTTTGAAAAACAGGATTTCTAGGCCAATCGAAAAATTACCAATGACAAGATGCAACAAAATTTTTGTTCGAAGGGCTATGCATAACATTTTCTGGTGTAATATAGTGTCCTCAAAACGAAACAAATAATTAAAAAATATGGTATGTTAAATTTTATTTAAAAAAAAATCTTTAAAATTCCCATTTTCTTTGAAGGTATAGCATGTATACCATATTTTTCGAAGTGTAAGCTCGGTAAAGCCGGGATATAATTGAAATTGAAGGAAATTATGAGGACTACAAATGTTAAAAATTACACTATCACAATTCGCAGAAAATTGTTTTTTTAGCAAGAAAAAAATTTTAAAAAATTTAATTGTTCCAATTTTTGAAAGCTAACATCTTAACGAAAACAACAATGCCTATTTGAAGAATGTCTATTGATAAAAGTAGAAATTATAATACTTTTAGTAGAAATGAGAGATAATCAACATAATCCGAGGGTATATACCATTTGCTAAGGGCCAAAAGTGTAACACATCGAAGGAGTGACATAAGACCCTATGTGAGTTCGGCGGATATCCGTTTTAGATCGTTTTAAGTGGAATGAGCATTGTCCGTCCGTCCGTATGTCTCTCTGACTGCTGACTTGTGCGCACGATAACTCTCGAAAGGAGTAACCGATTGACTTCAAATTTGGTATGCGGTAATATTTTTGTCTATCTCCTAAGTTAGATTCGAAGATGGGATATTGGTCCACTCCTTATAGTACCTCCCCCACAAAGGGTTCATATTTAGTGAAATATTGATTATTTAATAACTTCTATTTTATCTATTTTATTTATTTATTTAAATCCTCTGAAATTCTGCACATAATATTAGTTTATTAGTCACCATAACCTCGAGAAAAATGGGCGAAGTTGCCGCGCCCCTTTTGGCACCTGCCACACAAATGGACCATTTTGCGCCAAAAGTTAACTGCTTATAACAATAATATCACTTCTTGCAAATACTGGAAATGTTGTACAGTGTAATGCTTTTCGAGTAACTATAGTCCAGTGAAAAGTGGGCGAAGTTGCCGCGCCCCTTTTGGCACCTGCCACACAAATGTACTATTTTGCACCAAAAGTTAACAGCTTATCACTTGCATACCAGTGCATAAAAATGCTTGAAATTTTGTACAGTGTAATGCTTTTATAGTGCATACAGTCCAGTGAAATACGGGGGTACCTCGCACACAAGTGTACCATTTTATACAAAAAGTTAGGATCTTATAGCTTGAGTACCAATGCACGAAAATACAAGAGAATTTTAAAGTACATATTGCCCTATTAAAAATGGGCGTTATCAGCATGCTACTTTTGGTACCTCTCATACAAAATGTCCAAATCATATCAAAATTTAATAGATCATAACTTTAATATACCAGTGCACATAGACGCTCACACCCAGCAAAATTTCCCATTACCAAATAACCTGACGGGTAAGGTAAGCACCATCAGTGGTGGCTTGTGGTGAGAAAGTAGAAGAGTGTAAAATTGGGAAGAGCGTAACATTGGGTAGAGCGTATAATTCGGAGAGAGTAGTTATCGCGTCCTCATGGTTTCGTAGTTAAGCATCACAATCACTGGCCTACCTCGCGATTCATAGACAAATCGCTTAATAATCAAGTACAAAAATATAACCCATCAAAATCTTTGTAAGTAAATATCGTTACGAGATGCATTACCAGGTAATGATATCTCACTATCGCCAGCATTACTTTCGGTAAATAAATAACGACTAACTAAATAATGACAAAAATAAGTTAGTATTAGTAATGTAATTTAGAGAATCTGATTTGAATTTTTAAACTTTTCTTTAAATGGTTTAACTGAATACAAACTACAACTTATATACGTAAATCATTTAAGAAAAAATCATAAATCGTAAATCATCTAAAGAAAAGTTTATAACTTAAAATAAGATTTTGTAACATAGATTACTAGCAATAACTTATTTTTGTCATTATTTTGTTAGTCGTTATTTATTTACCGACAGTAATGCTGGCGATAATGAGATATCATTACCTGGTAATGCGAGTGGTAATGACATGTACTTACCAAGATTTTGCTGGGCAATACCGTGCAGTGCAATATATTTGAAGTATCTACGGTTTAGCAAAAAATAGGAGTATTTGCTAAACCCCCTCTGGTACCTCCCATACAAATTGACAGACTAATTCGTGCAAATTTCATATTATAGTACTCACAAAGTGAGGGTATACCTTAGTCGGTTTACCCGACTGAAACTTTCTTACTTGCTCGTTAGATGTTTATCTTTATTTTTCGGGACGTTACGAAATTGTTCCATAGTTTGCAAGTTATTTTAAAAAATTCGCAGTTTTCGTATTTTTTGTCATAGCAAATTTAAAAAAAAAAGCTTTTACACGATATTCAATCATTAGTACGAGTATGTAATATATAAACAATTCGAAACTTGCTCGGACGCTACACTTTTTTTTGGAAATTTTGTAACGTCCGAACAAGATTTGTTTCCTTATATCTCATGAATTAATGATTGGAAAAAAGATTGGGTAAAAATATGTTTATAGATCTACTTTATGGTACATAGGGGCGGAGCTTATGGGCCCGAGCTCATTAAAAAAGTTTAACCGCGTGTAATTTCCGAACACATCGGTTTTAAAAGTTCAATCACTTGATAGCAAATCCCCCATATATGTATATGAAAACTTCTGAAAACTTCCGAAAACCTGTGACGGCATCGCGCAAGAAATACTCGTCAGATTTTATAACCGTTTTGCATACCCTCCACTATAGTATGGGGGGTATATACATCTTGTCACTCCGTTTGTAACACCTCGAAATATTGATCAGAGACCCCATAAAATATATACATTCTTAATCGTCGTAAAATTCTAAGACGATTTAGCCATGTCCGTCTGTCCCTCCGTCCGTCCGCCGCTACAGCCGGTAATTATAGAGTTAGGTTGATCAAAATGGTATAAATATTTCTTATAGTTGCTGGTTATTTGGGATTGTAAACGGTTCATATCGGTCAATGTTTTGATATAGCTCCACAGTAGAGGTCGCTCCAAAATACGGTTTTTGAACCATATACGAGTATACCATATTTTTAAACAATTTAGCAAAAACTTTGCATTTTGTATTCCATTTTGACAAAAGTTCATCACAGCAAAATTTTTACAAATCGGTTCATATTTTGTTATAGCTCCAAAATATACGTATATAAACTATAAATACCATATTTTCTAAGCATTTTAACTGAATCTTGGCAGTTTGTTTATAATTAAGACAAGAATTCATCGCAGTAAAATTTTTCTAAATCAGTTCGCTCCCAAAAAGGCTTACTTAAGCCATAAACACCACATTTTCTAAGAAATTTAGCTGAAACTTTGCAGTTTTATTTTGGCAAGAATTCACCTCAATAAAATGTATAGAAAAAAATTTTATTTTGTTGTAGTCCCCGTATAGATGTAGCTCTCAAAAAAACAAGTTTAAACCATAGCCAGTAAGGAAAGGCTAAAGTCGGGCGGGGCCGACTATATAATACCCTACACCACTCTCGTAATATTGAATAACTCTGATATATAAATTTTGTAATTCATGTATAAATTGTTTACATAAATTTACTTTTGGGACATTTTATACTTAAATAATACCCTGTACCACCAGTGTGGTGTAGGGTATAAAAACGATTGGATCTAAAGAGCCAAATCGGATGAAACTTATATATGGGAGCTATAGCTAAATCTTTACCGATTTTCTTCAAATTCAAATTCGGTAGTGTTGGTTCATGGATCAAGAAACTCTATCATTCTAAATTTCAAAATGATTGGATGTAAAATACAGCTTCTACAGGACTAAAGAGCAAAATCGGACGAAACATATATATGGGAGCTATAGTTAAATTTTAACAGATTTTCTTCAAATTCGGCAATGTTGGTTCATGGATCAAGAAACTCTACCATTCTAAATTTCAAAACGATTGGATGTAAAATACAGCTTCTATAGAACTAAAGGACCAAATCGGACGAAACATATATATGGGAGCTATAGCTAAATCTTTTCTTCAAATTCGGTAGTGTTGGTTCATGGATCAAGAAACTCTACCATTCTAAATTTCAAATGATTGGATTTAAAATACAGCTTCTATAGGACTAAAGGGCCAAATCGGACGAAACATATATATGGGAGCTATAGCTAAATCTTAACCGATTTTCTTCAAAGTTGGCAATGTTGGTTCATGGATCAAGAAACTCCACCATTCTAAATTTCAAAAAGATTGGATGTAAAATACAGCTTCTATAGGACTAAAGGGCCAAATCGGACGAAAGATATATATGGGAGCTATATCTGAATCTGAACCGATTTCAACCAAATTCAATAGCGATCTTAACAGCTGCGAAATACTCTAATCTGCAAAATTTCAGAACGATCGGAGTGAAATTGCGACCTGTAGTTGACGAACAACTTTACATGGACAGACGGACGGACGGACATACATGCTTAAATCGACTCAGCTAGTGATTCTGAGTCGATCGGTATACTTTAAGGTGGGTCTAGCTGTGTTATTTTCAGGTGTTACAAACATCTGCCGTGAAACAAACTTATAATACCCTGTACCACAGTGTGGTGTAGGGTATAAATACCACATTTTGCAGGTCAGGGGTTTGGCTAAAGAAGTTGCGGCCTAAAAATTGCAGCGTTCGATTTTTATAATAATTTACATAAACAAAAAGGATCGTTTCATGATTTGCTCAATATCCAAAGATTTTTCCACCAAAAAATCAAAAAACAAACACCCCAAATTTCAACGAATTGGTCTGAAATTTGGTATAATGAGTTTATTAGTACGCGTAACATTTCACATGCTATCCATGGTGGAGGGTATATAAGATTCGGCATGGCCGAACTCCGTGTTTACTTCTTTTAACTATAATGTATAACACCAAATCTTGGAAAAACTTACTTACGTGCAACGTTTGGAAATCATTAAAAATTAATACCGAAATTCTGAGTCGGTGGTCGCATCGAAAATCCAGAATTTCATCGAAAAATCATCTTCAGCGATGAAGCTCATTTCTGGCTGAGTGTTTTTGGCAATAAACAAAATACTGCGTGGTGTTGTTTCCATGCCGGAGGTGTGATTGGGGCGTATTTTTTTGTCGATGAGAACAATCGTCATGTTACCGTCAATGGAGAGCGCTATCGTGCCATGTTAGAAAACAATTTTTGGCCGGAATTGGATGAGCTTGAAATCGCCGATATGTGGTTTCAACATGACGGTGCCACTAGCCACACAGAACGCGTTAAAATCGATTTACTGAAAGACAAATTCTCAAGAAATGGTCCGGTCGAATGGGCACATCGTTCATGCGATTTAACGCCATTGGATTTCTTTTTATGGGGCCACATCAAGTCATTGGTCTATGCCAGCAAGCCAACAACTTTAGACGAGCTTAGCGACAACATCCAACGCGAAATTGCCAACGTTCCGGTCGAAATGTGTGCAAGAATGGTGGAAAATTGGGTCCAAATAATAGATCGCTGTAGACGGGCTCGTGGTAGTCATATGACCTAAATAAAGTTCCATTCTTAAAATGTAACATTGGCACTACACCTGGAATAAATTTTAACTCAATATCTTAAATACTCTGTGTTTTATTATACCCTACACCACACTGTGGTACAGGGTATTTTAAGTTTGTTTCACGGCAGATGTTTGTAAAACCTGAAAATAACACAGCTAGACCCTCCTTAAAGTATACCGATCGACTCAGAATCACTAGCTGAGTCGATTTAACGATGTCCGTCCGTCCGTCCGTCCGTCCGTCCGTCCGTCCGTCCGTCTGTCTGTCCATGTAAAGTTGTTCGTCGACTACAGGTCGCAATTTCACTCCGATCGTTCTGAAATTTTGCAGTGTAGAGTATTTCGCGGCTGTTAAGATCGCTATTGAATTTGGTTGAAATCGGTTCAGATTTAGATATAGCTCCCATATATATCTTTCGTCCGATTTGGCCCTTTAGTCCTATAGAAGCTGTATTTTACATCTAATCGTTTTGAAATTTAGAATGGTAGAGTTTCTTGATCCATGAACCAACACTGCCGAATTTGAAGAAAATCGGTTAAGATTTAGCTATAGCTCCCATATATATGTTTCGTCCGATTTGGCCATTTAGTCCAGAAGAAGCTGTATTTTACATCCAATCGTTTTGAAATTTAGAATGGTAGAGTTTCTTGATCCATGAACCAACATTGCCGAATTTGAAGGAAATCGGTTAAGATTTAGCTATAGCTCCCATATATATGTTTCGTCCGATTTTGCTCTTTAGTCCAGAAGAAGCTGTATTTTACATCCAATCATTTTGAAATTTAGAATGGTAGAGTTTCTTGATCCATGAACCAACACTACCGAATTTGAAGAAAATCTGTTAAGATTTAGCTATAGCTCCCATATATATGTTTCGTCCGATTTGGCCCTTTAGTTCTATAGAAGCTATATTTTACATCCAATCGTTTTGAAATTTATAATGGTAGAGTTTCTTGATTCATGAACCAACATTGCCGAATTTGAAGAAAATCGGTAAAGATTTAGCTATAGCTCCCATATATATGTTTCATCCGATTTGGCTCTTTAGATCCAATCGTTTTTATACCCTACACCACACTGTGGTACAGGGTATTATTTAAGTATAAAATGTCCTAAAAGTAAATTTATGTAAACAATTTATACATGAATTACAAAATTTATATATCAGAGTTATTCAATATTACGAGAGTGGTGTAGGGTATTATATAGTCGGCACCGCCCGACTTTAGCCTTTCCTTACTGGTTAACATATAAAATTGTTATGTCCTTAATGGAAAACCCTTTGTATTGCCATTTTCCCAAAAAAAATGTTTTGTTTTGGTGCTATTAAAAATGTATTTATATGTTATTAAACATTTTTATTTCGCTTAAAAGAAACTTCATGGAGAGCACATTTAAACACATTTAAAAATGCAAAATATTCAAGCAAGTGAGAATTTGTTTGTATATCAAATTGTATAGTAACCGAAATACGAGTACTTGTATTGGTGAATGGATTAGGGCAAAAAAGTAGTGTTGGATTTAAAATTGAGTTAATCCAGCGTAGCCCTCTTTGAGGCCCTACAGTCCAGCCCTGGGTAGTTCAGAAGATCCAAATCTTAAGTTCGGCAATACCTTTTCCACAAATACATAGAAGATTGATTGCTTCTTTTTGTTCCGAAATTCCCCCACTGTGCTATGACTGTCATTTGGTGAAGGAATATTTCCTGTTGCAGTTTGTAGTTTAAAGTTTGCCACACATTTACTTATGAAGGTCACCATCAACAATTGAAATTGAGACATCAAATATTTCACAGGCATTCTCCTTTTTAATATTATTATTAATAATTGCGAGCTTATTTCGAAATTACAAAAAAAATAAACTTTATTCCGTACAGACATTAACTCACATATTTACGAGAATGTATCTATAAAGAAATACTTGGAAATGAATGACACGTGTCCTATGACATTAAAACGTTGTATTTGTGGTAGAAATTACAATTACATACATATGTGTAGATAGATACATACATACGAGTACGTATAAATCATTGAAATATACCAAAGGATAAACGTTGTATCCGGTACCTCGTCATACAATTGAGGCGCATAAGCAACAACTGATTGTTGCTTGACACACATTTACTCCGAGTAGCAGGACAGTTTTCTACAAAACAGCTGTTTTGTTGTGAGTTAAGGAAGAGCTTTCGCTCGCACACTAACAAATCTCACAAAGCTTAAAAGGACTCTCGCATACGACTCATAATACTTATATTATGCGATATTTACGAGTATTTCTGGTCTCTTAAAGCACTCCTAACGTTTCCCATATTATTACAAAGAGAAAAAAGAGAATATGTATTCTCAATTATGAATTTGTAAACAATAACGACAATAAAATTAGTAAACGCAGCATTAAGTTGGCTCAGGCCGAATCGTATACACCCTACATCAAGGGTTGTAGTTCACAGTATAAAAGCGAAAATTGGAAATTGTTAAAAATATTCAAATATGAAAGGATTTTTTATGGGAGCTAAAAACGCTTTTATTGGTGAATGGATTCGGGAGAGTGATTGTCTAGAAATCTGTAGTATATTAGGGCTATAGCAAAACGTAAAACAACAAGTAAGAACGGTGTCAAGTAAGAAATTTCAGTCGGCTAACCGACTAAGGTATACCCTCACTTTGTGAGCAATGTAAGTATGTACTTATATTACGACCTATTTAATTTTGGTATATATTGTCTCTTTTTATGGAAGGTACTAAAACGGTCATTACTCCCATTTTCAACAGGACTGTATGAATTTTAAAAACAATACACTGTGCAAAAATTTGGAGTATATATATTTATATTATATATATTCATGATTTTAGTTGTTAACTTTTGGTTAAAAAGAGTACATTTGTGTAATGTACTTTTCACTGGACTCTAAGTGCTATAAAAGCATTACACTGTACAAAATTTCGAGTATTTGTATAAAGTGGTATTAACGCTATAAGCTGTTAAGTTTTGGTGTAAAATGGTCCACTTGTGTGGGAGGTACCAAAAGGGGCGTGGACACTTAGACCATTTGTATCGAGGTGATAGTGACTAGTAAACTAATACTCTGTGTAGAATTTCAGAGGAGTCAAATAAGTAGTATAGAAGTAATTACATAATCAATAATTCACTAACCCTTTGTGGGGGAGGTACCAGAAGGAGTCCATTTTCGAACTTAGCCGGAGATAGAAAAAATTATACCACATACCAAATTTGAAATCAATTGGTTACCTCTCTCCAGAGTTATCGTACGCAACAGCCAGCAGACCGACGGACGGACATTGCTCATTCGACTCAAAATGACGCAAAATGGATATCCGCCGGTATATGTACACCCTCGTATCACTAAAGTGAGGGTATAATAAGTTCAGCCGTACGAAATCATGCTTTTTTGTTGTAGCAAATTCTTCTAAAATCTACACCATTTTCAGTTGTAATTCGAAAAAAATAAACTGAAATTCGAAGATTACAATTGGAATTCCAAAAAACATCAATTGAAATTCGAAACATATTAATTGTATTTCGAAAAACATCTATTGAAATTCGAAAGACATCATTTGGAATTCGAAAAATATCAATTGAAATTCGAAAGACATCAATTGAAATTCGAATTTTTCCATTTGAAATTCGTATTACACCAATTGAAATTCATAACATTCTATTTGAAATTCGAAAAATGTAAACTACATCAATGAAAAATTATATGCTGTGATGTCCATTTTCTGCTTTGCAAATTTCGAAAAAAATCAATTATTTTTGTACGTTGTACGATTCATAAATTATTCCCCAAGTCTCCTTCACAAAATGCTGAGAAAAAATAAAGAAAGAATAATATTTAAAAAAGTCATAAAGAATTCAAATCGTATAGCTCATTCTGCGCCGGAAAAAATCAATATATTATAAATTTGGGAAAAATTTCGCAAAAATTCAATTATTTTTGTACGTTGTTCTATTGATAACACTGTGCTCGAAATGGACACTTTAAAAATGTAACAGAAAGAAGACCCTATGGATATACCTACTTCCACCTTGCTGAATTTATTGGAGCTAGCCGTTTTTCTAGGTTAGCTCTTGTTTTCGCGATATTCGACCACAAAGTTTGCAAAAAAATCAGAGAGGTTAGTTATCTCGGAGGTCATTTTGAAGTGGAAGACTTCCGAAAACGCGCTTCAGTCCAAAGAACGAAATAAAGGGAACCCTTCGAGAATTATTTCTCTCAAAATAGTCAACCACGCTTCTCACCCCTTTACCCCCGAAAAGTGCAATCAAATCTGACCATATGTGAAACGTCATGCAAATCGTCGACATTTTTAGTTTGTGACTTTGAGAAAAATCTTCCTCGCGAAAAATTACTATGAGTCTCCTTTCAACATATATATGAAAACTTAACAGTTTTCACAATTTAGCAGGTTTTGTTGGTTAACTTTGAAATTTCCATTAACACTAACCAAAAATAATTTACAAAAATTGAAGTCAAAAAATTGTATTTCAAATATTTTCTGTTATGAGCAGAAAAATACACAAATTATGTAATATCTCGAAATTTGGTTAATTCTCATAAAAAAGTTGAGAAAGGACATAGTATTTCTTCGCGAGGAATATTTTTCTCAACGATGCCAACTAAAAATGTCGACGATATGTATGATTTTCAACATATGATAAGATTCATTGCACTTTTTCAGGTGTAAGTGGGTGAGAAACGTCGACGACTGCTTTGAGATAAAAAATTTTCCAAATGTTCCCTTTATTTCGATTTTTGGACTGAAGCGTATATTCCGAAGTCTTCCACTTCAAAATAACCAAAGAGATTAGTCAACTCTCTGATTTCCCATCAATATTTGTGGTCGAATATCGCGAAAACAAGAGCTAACATAGAAAAACGGCTAATGCCACTGGATTCAGCATGGTCGAAATAGGTCTATCCATAGGGTCTCCTTTCTGTTACATTTTTGGACAAGCACAGTGTAATTAATTCCCCAAGTCTCCTTCACAAAATGCTGAAAAGACAAAGAAAGAATAATAACACAGTGCGACAAAATAAACTCAAGTTGAGAAGCAAATGACGCGATACTATTTTTCCTGTATGTCTTGTCGAGAAAAACACGAATCTGTTTTTGAAATTCCCCGGACAAATTTAAAATCCGGATTTACGGGTAAAAAAACCAATTTTCTTGCCTTTTTTCACTTGAACGCCTATAACTTTGTTAATTATTAAACAATTTTCAATCTCTAAAAGAATTTGGAAAGAAGACAATTAGAGGGTAGAGGTCGTGGAATTGTGATCTGGATGTTTGAAGGCAAAAGTCATTATGTTCCTTGATTTTCAAAAAATAAATTATATCCTTCCAATACATACAAGTATAAGTTGGCACAAATCAGACCATTCTTTTGCCCAATATACGTTTAATTCAATTATTTTCTCTGCCAGAATACGTGTTAACCTTTGTGGGCTAAGATTTAAAACATTTTTAATATAAACAAAGTGTAATTTCAGTGTAGAAGAAAATAGGGAATTGAAGCCAGTTTCTAGGTATAACATGTAATTTGGTGTATTGTTAGGCAAATACAACATTTTTTTAATAAAAAAAACTAAACAATTTCTCTACATCATCATAACTCTGGTAACCCCATACTTGCGCTGCATAAAACATTATTGATTTTGCGCATGCATCAAAAATTGTTAATCTATTTTCTTTTGATATTTTTGGGTGAGCTATATACTTTGACCACATGAAATTTACAGCCATTTTGGAAGAAGATAGTCTGTTTTGCAAGAATTTTTTAAAGGAAAGGTTATATGTACCGACGCCAAGATATATGTAGGAATTGACAATTTCAATTGAATTGTTTTCAAATTGCTAACTTAGATCTGTGGCGATTCGTAGGCCATTGCGAAAATAAGTATTTTTGACTTGGATAAATTGACTTTTAGGCTCCAGGTTTTACAACACTCTTGGAGAGTGTCTATCATATCATGCAGACCAGTTGGATTGTCGGATAGTATGGCAATATCATCAGCATACAATAAGATTTTAATATTTGTGTCCGCAATATGTTCGCCTTCTGGCAGTATTTGAGGTAGATCGTTTAAATGTAATGAAAACTATACTGGACTGAGAATACAACCTTGCTTAACTCCCGTCTCTACTGTAAAATATTTAGAAAATTAAATACCATCCCAAATTCTACCAGATGTATTTTCATAAAGTAGTTTTAAAATACGTATAATTTTTGAGGACATTCCCATACAAGAAAGTTTATAGAATAAACTATTTCTTGGAATAAGGTCAAAGGCAGAAGAAAAGTCCACAAAAAATGCATATGTATATTTGTTATTTAATTTGTTAAGATGTACAATATTGACAAGATTAAAGACGTTATCTATCGTTAAGTAACCTTTACGGAACCCCGCCTGAAATTCATTAAGAATGCTATAACTGGTTAACCAATTAGTAATACTGTTCAATAATATATTATTAAATATTTTACAGATGGTGTCTATTAAGGATAAACCTCTGTAGTTTGTTGTGAGATTTGGATCACCTTTTTTAAATAGCGGTATTAAAATCGATTCGTTAAAGGATGAAGGAATTTGTTCTTTGAGGAAGATGTTATTGAAAACAGACAATATCTCTTGTAAAAAGCTATGAGGTGCAAACTTGTATAATTCATATGGGATTCCGTCCTGCCCTGGAGATTTATTTAGTTTAAGCCGTACCGTATACAGTTCGCAAAATTCAAAAGGTGAGTCAAGGAAAGGGTTGACAAAACAGGGTAAGCACCAATTTATGTTTTGTTCATCTGTGGGGGAGTTGATAATCCTGAGGTCTATTTCTTTTACAGACTTCCTTCCGGCATATATCCGATTTCAGCAGGAACTTATGTTGTCCGGTTGTAAATTAACATTCGTCTGTTAATTTCAGGGAATGGATGTTATTTGAGTGTTACCGTTTCTATTCTCTACTAGACGCGCTGCATTTCTGTTAATAGTCGTCATGGTGTTATGTCTATATTTAGGTTCCCTATAAACTCAGGTGATCAGATGTTGTTGTAGTCGTAGTGGGACCGGCGTAACTCGAGAAATTCGCAGAAATTATGATGAAAACATGAAACGTTGATGTTTAATTTGTCCAGTGCCCTGGCTGGGAATTGAACCCAACACCTTCGGGATCCAAGTCTAATGCACTAACCACTGAGCTACCGAAGGTCACGTTTATATTTTTTAATTTCAATTGGTGTATTACGAATTTCAAGTGGAAAAGTTAGAATTTCAATTGATGTATTTTTAATTTCAAATGATGTTTATATATTATTTCCTACGGGCCAAAAGTGTAATTCATCGAAGGAGTGACCTAAGACCTCAAGTACGATTATTCAGAAAATATAGACAGACTATAATGACTTTTTAGCCACAGTAGGCGATTAACTCTCTGGTTCTGGTTCTGGTTCGCCGGAAATCCGTTTTAGGCATTTAAGTCTGTCTGTCTGGCTCTATAACTCTCAAAAGGAGTAACGGATTGACTTCAAATTTGTTATGTGATAAAATCGTTTTCTATCTCAGGCTAAGATGTGCCATATTTGTCCACTACTTCTAGTAACTCCCTTACAACCGGTTAAAATTTAGTGAAATATTGATTATACCCTCACTTTATAGAGGAGGGTATATATCATTTGCTATGAGCCAAAAGTGTAACACCTCGAAGGAGTGATATAAGACCCCAAGTATGTTCGGCGGATATCCGTTTTGGGTCATTTTAAATAATTTGAGCAATGTTCGTCCGTCCGTCTGTCTGCTGGTTAGTGCGCACGATAACTCTCGAAAGGAGTAACCGATTGACCAATAAACTATTACTATATGAATAGTAATAGTTTATTGGTCGATATCACCTTGAGAAAAGTGGGCAAAGTGTCTACTTTGTACCAAAAGCTACCTGCTTATAACATTAATACCTGTGCATACATTAAAGTTATTAAATGCAATTTAAATTGATAACAATTTAATTAAAGCAAAAAATAAACAAGTAAGAAAGTTTCAGTCGGGTAAACCGACTAAGGTATACCCTCACTTCGTGAGTAATGTATTATTGAATATTACTCGAACTATTCTGTCAATTTGTGTGGGAGGTACCAGAAGGGGTTTATCAAATACAACTTTTTTTCGCTGAACATTAGATACTTTAAATTCATTGCACTGTGCCGACTTATAAGCATTTATGTTCACTGGTATAAACGTTATGAGATATTAAATTGTGGTATGATTTGGGCATTTTGTGTGGGAGGTACAAAAAGGGGCGTGGCAATAACGCCCATTTTTCACAGGCTATAGACACTATAAAAACATTACACTGTACAAAATTTCAAGTATTTTTATACACTGGTTTTAATGTTATAAGCTGTTAACTTTTGGTGCAAAAAGGTACCTTTGTGTGGGAGGTACCAAAAGGGGCGTGGCAACAACACCCATTTTTCTCTGGACTGTAGGCAATATAAAAGCATAATACTGTACAAAATTTCAAGTATTTTTATAAACTGTTATTAATGTTATAAGCTGTTAACTTTTGGTGCAAAATGGTGCATTTGTGTGGGAGGTACCAAAAGGGACGTGGAGACTTCGTCCATTTTTCTCGAGTTGATAGCGACTAATAATCTAATACTATGTGTGGAATTTCAAAAGATTCAAATAAGTAGTATAGCAGTTATTACAGAATCAATATTTCCCAACATTTTAACCCTTTGTGGGGGAGGTACTAGAAGGAGTGGACCAATATGGCCCATCTTCGAACTTAGCCGGAGATAGAAAAAAATATTACCACATACCAAATTTGAGGTCAATCGGTTACTCCTTTCGATAGTTATCGTGAGAACCAGCCAGCAGACAGACAGACAGACGGACGGACATTGCTCATTCGACTTAAAATGACTCGAAACGGATTTCCTCCGAACATATTTGGGGTCTTAGGTCAATCCTTCGACGTGTTACACTTTTTTCCGTAGCAAATGATATATACCCTCGTCACACTGAGGGTATAATAAATTTACGAATATTTTTGGGACTAAAGGAGAGGGGATTCGTAAGTCGGTTTACCCAGCTGAACTTTCTCACTTGTTATTGCGATAAACTCTTGTAAAAAATTCTAAACGCAAAGTTTAATGTAAATCGCTTAATAAAATGGAATTTTTGTCATACAATAACATATTAGAGAGTGACTTGCTACTTAATAAATATTTCTGTCAAATTTTTACTAACTAGCTCTATTGTTACGGAATATAGCGTGATATCAACAGAGATGCAGGAGGAAATTTTTAATTTATTCTACAAATTTACGAGGAGGTCGCAGTTCAATATTTCTAGGTGTTGCAAAGGGTATGTTGTATATGAGTCATTCTATGCCAAACCGAACGGAAAAAACCTTCATATCTCCGATGTACCCCAAACCTTCAAAAAACATTCTACATGCATAGTTGTTTAAAATGTTTATTCGAAAAAAATCTTAAAATTTTGATTATCGCGATATTGACGCTTTACATTTTCACATATTGAAGAATTTCAGTAAATGTGTGTATTTTCAATTGCATTTACCTCTTGATTGCGAAGGCCGATTTTGAAATGTTACATGTCGTTTTAAAGGTCGTTGAGCGTACCTCATGATTGTTGAAAAAAAGGCAAAGCATTCTTTGATGTTCATATTTTTTTCAATTTTGCTAAATTATTACACTAAGCAATTTTTCCAAAAACATGTGCAAAATCATCCTCATGTGGTCCACTAATTATAAAATAAATCAATTTTGTGAAGCTTTTATGGTTTCTATTTTTTTTTTTAATTTTTTTTTGGTAATACAGTAACCAATGTTCGTATATTTTCCAACATACATACAAAAATTATAAATACAATAAAATAATTCAGATAATTTAAATATGGTTCATGATTTGAGAAGAAGTAAAGAAAGATCAACTAAATTTATGATTTGAATACATTGCATGATGCCCTCCTCAGTGGAAGATGTAATTTTAACTAATATTTGTTTGTTTTTGCAAGGAATAAACGCATGATAACCCTGCGTTCCTGGAATAGTGTTGGCTTTGTTGAAACGTAATTCCAGCTACTTTGCTCTTTTTTCATAATCCGAGGTTGTAAAAAATTCATTATTAATATTTTCAACATTAGATTTGGTCCACGAAAAAAATTCTTTGGCATTATTTATTGGATTTTTGAGTCGGGTCGAAATAGCACGAGCTGCCAACCTTTTAATTGTGCCTCCCAATCCATCACACGGCGCTTTTCCATGGGATGTTGCAAAGAAGTGCCACTCAGCTGGAACGCCAAAATCTTTTTTATGAAAAATTAAATTCTCAAAATTCTTTTTGTTATTATATTGGGCACTTGAACCATCAGAAAAACAAATAATTTTTGTCAAATTTCCCATAGATTATTTTAAGAATTTAACTAGATCGTCCTGAAATAAGTGGACGGCAACGGTATCGTGTTTTAGGCAATCTGGAATTATTACATAATTCATGAATTGGACTTCTTCGCCATTTTTATAATAGATTGCAAAAGGGTGGACAGTTGCCTGGTCATTGTTCCAATGGATGCTTTGTATGGAATCTTGAACTAAAAACGCGTAGTTTTTAGAGAAATCACATATTACAATGCATTCTCCAGACTGTAGATCCTTCTTTTTATACCCTACACCACACTGTGGTACAGGGTATTATGACTTTGTGCATTTGTTTGTAACACCTAAAAGGAGAAGAGATAGACCCATTGTTTATTATACCGATCGACTCAGAATCACTTTCTGAGTCGATTTAGCTATGTCCGTCCGTCTGTCTGTCCGTCTGTCTGTCTGTTCGTCTGTCGGTCCGTCTGTCCGTCCGTCCGTCCGTCTGTCCGTCTGTCCATGTATTCTTGTAATCAAAGGGCAGGTCGTATTTATGGTCCGATTGTGATGAAATTTAGCATAGTGCTCTTTTTTGGCCCAAGGACGATCCCTATTGAAATTGGTTAAAATCGGTTCAGATTTGGATATAGTCCCCATATATATGTTTCACCCGATTTTACATGCAAGCGCCGTAGAAACCACATTTTACATCCGATCTTTATGAAATTCGGCAGAGAGAGTTTTATTATTACGTGAATGAACACTACCAAATTCGGAGAAAATCCGATCAGATTTAGATATAGCCCCCATATATATGTTTCACCCGATTTGGCATTTAAGCGCTGTAGAAATCGTGTTTTATATCCGATCAGTACGAAATTTAACAGAGAGAGTTCTCTTATTACATGAATAAACACTGCCAAATTCGGGGAAAATCGGTTCAGATTTAGATATAGCCACCATATATATGTTTCACCCGATTTAACATTTAAGCGCTGTAGAAATCGTGTTTTATATCCGATTAGTACGAAATTTAACAGAGAGAGTTCTCTTATTACATGAATAAACACTGCCAAATTCAGGGAAAAACGGTTCAGATTTAGATATAGCCACCATATATATGTTTCACCCGATTTAACATTTCAGCGCTGTAGAAATTATGTTTTATATCCGATCAGTACGAAATTTAACAGAGAGAGTTTTCTTATTACATGTATGAACACTACCAAATTCGGGAAAAATCGGTTCAGATTTTAACATAGTCCCAATATATATGTTACACCCGATTTGACATGTAAGCGCTGTAGAAACCGTGTTTTATATCCGATCAGTACGAAAATCGGCAGAGAGAGTTTGCTTATTACATGTATGAACACTGCCAAATTCTTATCGCAATGTCCATTTTCGCATTGGTAGGCAGGTGTAGGGTATTATATAGTCGGCCCCGCCCGACTTTCTGTCTTTCCTTACTGGTTTCTATTGAAGAAATTGCCTTGTTCCTTTGTGATAAAGGAATGAGGTAATAAACGTAGCAACTTATCAGAAAATTTCTCAATAAATTCTTCATCTATGTATTGTAGCGTTTCCAGTGAACTTCTATCTACGGCTACCCATTGATTATATGTAATTTTCTCGATAATACTATCACTGAAAATACTCCGTATTTCATCAGCGAGATATTCGTATCCAGGACAAACATCACACTTCCTCAGATAGCACCCAGGAGTTGGTGGATTGCAAATAATGCGAAGGATACACGTGTAAAATGTTTTTAAGGAATTCATCCTGAGTCGTGGTAGACATGCGCCTTCAATCATAAGCCTCACATTTTCATGAATGCAACAAACGAACACCGAATGAGTTCCGCTAGATCCGGCTAAAACACAATATTTAGGCCTCAATTCAGCAAATTTAGATAACTGTATTTTCGCTTCTGGATGATTTTCTTTAAATAGTACATGAGCCTTCTTCAAGTTGCACAGTACTAGCCTCTTTTGCATTTTTTCTTTTACATCACCATTCCTCACAGTTACACAGTCCTTCATTCCAGGCATTGTACGGCTTATTTCTGAGGATTCATAGAAATCTATAACCTTTTTCATGACATTATCGGAAATTGATCTCCCTAGTTTTGGATTAGGAGATGCAAGTACATATACCCTTTTCCTTAGCAACTTTTTTTGCAACAGATATCATATGCCGGTGTGCCCCAACAAATTGATTTTCGATGTCGCTGTAACTCCAGTCTGCTACAATTGTTAAGATTTTAATCTTCATTTGTCTGTCAGTTGTGTTTTCAAAGTTTGTTTTCAATTTTTTCAATATAGGTAATATTTAGTTTTTTCTTGCAAAATCGTCAGTTTCTTGATTTGATGATTTTAATACTTGTTTGTCAATTAAAGCAATTATTTTCTTTTTTTTTTTGTAGCGATATAATTTTGCCGTTTTAATTTCTGGGGCTTTATTTGAAATAGATTGCAACACAAATCAAAACGTGGTGGGATTATCGATTTTGAAGTCGGATACATATTTAGAATTATTTATTGTCGAAATACGAGTAATATAAATGTGAAATAATATTGGCTTTTACAAACTAATGACAAACCAGTAAGGAAAGGCTAAAGTCGGGCGGGGCCGACTATATAATACCCTACACCACTCTCGTAATATTGAATAACTCTGATATATAAATTTTGTAATTCATGTATAAATTGTTTACATAAATTTACTTTGGGACATTTTATACTTAAATAATACCTTGTACCACAGTGTGGTGTAGGGTAAAAAAACGATTGGATCTAAAGAGCCAAATCGGATAAAACATATAAATGGGAGCTATAGCTAAATCTTAGCCGATTTTCTTCAAATTCGGCAATGTTGGTTCATAGATCAAGAAACTCTACCATTCTAAATTTCAAAATGATTGGATGTAAAATACAGCTTCTATAGAACCAAAGTGCCAAATCGGACGAAACATATATATGGGAGCTATAGCTAAATCTTAACCGATTTTCTTCATATTCGGTAGTGTTGGTTCATGGATCAAGAAACTCTACCATGCTAAATTTAAAAATGATTGGATGTAAAATACAGCTTCTACAGGACTAAAGAGCAAAATCGGACGAAACATATATATGGGAGCTATAGTTAAATCTTAACCGATTTTCTTCAAATTCGGCAATGTTAGTTCATGGATCAAGAAACTGTATCATTCTAAATTTCAAAATGATTGGATGTAAAATACAGCTTCTATAGAACTAAAGGACCAAATCGGACGAAACATATATATGGGAGCTATAGCTAAATCTTAACCGATTTTCTTCAAATTCGGTAGTGTTGGTTCATGGATCAAGCAACTCTACCATTCTAAATTTCAAAATGATTGGATGTAAAATACAGCTTCTTCGGGACTAAAGAGCAAAAACGGACGAAACATATATATGGGAGCTATAGCTAAATCTTAACCGATTTTCTTCAAATTCGGCAGTGTTGGTTCATGGATCAAGAAACTCTACCGTTCTAAATTTCAAAACGATTCCATGTAAAATACAGCTTTTATAGGACTATAGGGCCAAATCGGACGAAACATATATATGGGAGCTATAGGTAAATCTTACCCGATTTTCTTCAAATTCGGTAGTGTTGATTCATGGATCAAGAAACTCTACCATTCTAAATTTCAAAATGATTGGATGTAAAATACAGCTTCTATAGGATTAAAGGGCCAAATCGGACGAAACATATATATGGAAGCTATAGCTAAATCTTAACCGATTTTCTTCAAATTCGATACTGTTGGTTCATGGATCAAGAAACTCTTCCATTCTAAATTTCAAAACGATTGGATGTAAAATACAGCTTCTATAGGACTAAAGGGCCAAATCGGACGAAAGATATATATGGGAGCTATATCTAAATCTGAACCGATTTCAACCAAATTCAATAGCGATCTTAACAGCTGCGAAATACTCTAAACTGCAAAATTTCAGAACGATCGGAGTGAAATTGCGACCTGTAGTCGACGAACAACTTTACATGGACAGACGGAATAAATCGACTCAGCTAGTGATTCTGAGTCGATCGGTATACTTTAAGGTGGGTCTAGCTGTGTTATTTTCAGGTGTTACAAACATCTGCCGTGAAACAAACTTATAATACCCTGTACCACAGAGTGGTGTAGGGTATAATAATGGAATGAAGACTACTATTAATTGTTGTCTGCTTGTTAAAATATAAAAAATATATATAAAGAAAATATAGAGCTTTAGTTAATTTAAATAACTCTTTTTAAAACTAAATACACTTTTCTAAAAGTTTTTTGCCTGCTTCAAAAATAAAAATTCTGTGAATAATTTACAAAAAATTAAAAAAAAAGAAACCATAAAAGCTCCACAAAATTGATTTATTTTATAATTAGTAGACAACATGAGGATGATTTTGCACATGTTTTGGAAAAAATAGCTTAGTGTAAGAATTTAGAAAAATTTAAAAAAAGAATGCTTTGCCTTCTTTTTCAAAATACACACATTTACTGAAATTCGTCAATATGTGAAAATGTAAAGCGTCAATATCGCGATAATCAAAATTTTAAGATTTTTTTTCGAATACACATTTTAAATAACTATGCATGTAGAATGTTTTTTGAAGGTTTGGGGTACATCGGAAATTTGAAGGTTTTTTTCCGTTCGGTTTGGCATGGAATGACTCATATGAAAGACCATTTGTGGTAGGAACGGATCAAGTCTAAATTAAATGCATAAAAAGTCCTTCTCTATATAAAATTAGGACATAATTTCATATAGAGTAGGTTTTTGTACATGCGCTATATCATAAGATGGAATAGTAACGGAAATGAATATACTCAAATAACCAATTACTGTTGAGAAAATTATAAATTTTACAGTCGTAACTCTGTAGTAAAGTATTTTTTTCTCAAAAAATGTTGCAAATATTATTGCAAATTTAAAAAGGTTGTACAACTTCCTTTCTCTAAGGAGTAAATTGTATACTAATCAAGCCAAAGTGGCGTAAGTACAATAACGGTTTAAAATACCAAAAATCTCTCATTATGCAAAGTTTTCTTTAATAATAATAAGAAAAACAATATGCAATGGTCAAACTACACACAGGTAACGTAACTAACCTACAATCCTGATGAAATGTCTTACTTTACTTACTTTGCTAACAAAGCACAACATTGAGGGAGACGTACTTATTTTGAAAAACTCATTTTTGTTTACTAATTTTTCTTTTAATTAATTTTTCTTTTAATTGTTTACTCTCATGAGTAAAATAAATATCCCAAAAAATAAGTTCTTCCAAAAATTAGGTATTTGTAAATGCTACGTTCCACACTAGTCTATATAATTAAAATATTTAAAATTGTGTTCAATACCTACTTAAGGTATACTAATGTTGACAACCTTTACAAACTAATTGAAACATTTTGATTAATTATCACACACACAGCAGAGCTATTTTGCTGCCCTCGCCACTAGAAGATTGTGATTTATTTTTCAATATCATTTGCCACATTTGTTTACAACACTCACCGAGTAACCTTAACCTGATATTCAAAGGGCAATGATGGAGATAATATTTTTCTATATGACATTCGAAGATGCCATTGAGGCAAGAGCATTTTTGCCATTGCCATTTGAACACCTTCGCTTAAGAAAATCTTTCAATAGATAGTATATGTATGAAAAACTACAGTCAGAATAGAACAATATTCGTATATACAAGCGTCGTATATGCACTTGCAATGACACAAAACAATTACTCTTCGAGGACTATATTTGCAGTATCAGAGATAAAACGTTATCCTAACACAGATATACATGAATATAAAAGAAACCATATCCAGCCAGAAGGCAACCCATAATGATGTCATAAATAATAGCGGAATACCATCGAATAGGATGTGGAGTGTGACTAAATCTTCTCCGGTGGTAGAGTAGGATACGGTTTACGGGTGCTTCGTCCGGTTTAAGAGTTAAGCGTATAAAAATATATAACCCCGACACATTTAAGTGGGGGCGTCACACAGTGCTTCGTTATCATATAACCACTCGCCACAAACAACGAACGAAACATGGGAAATGGAGGTAGTATTGTCTTAGCAATGTATGGAAGAACAAGTAAGAACGTTTAGTCGGGTAAACCGACCCTTACCTTCAGTCGCAAAAAAAAAACATAAATATAGTTTTTTCTTGTTTTAATTTGCGGTCAATTCCCTAATCTCCGGTTATCCTACAGTTGTATGAAATTTTTATTTTTTAACTGTGATTTAGCTCTAACCGGCGGTTTTGAAATTTAATAACTTTAAAGCATGTATTGGTATTAAAGTTATAAGATGTTAAATTTTGGAGAAAAATGTTCCATTTATGTGGGAGCTACAAAAAGGGGCGTGCCAATAACGCCGTCTTTTCTCTGGACTCTATGTAATAGAAAAGCGTTACACTGTTCAAAATTTGAAGACCATACAGAACTCAATGCATGACCAATAATAACGATATATTTCAAAAACCATTTTATTGCCATAAAAGTGTATTGAGGTGGCATATAGTTATTTTTTTCAAATAATCTTTTTGTCCAATACTTTACCCAAAAAAAACCATTGATTTCTACAACTTTTGATACAGAATTATATTTAAAGGAAGATTTTCTTGGGTAAGGGGATGAGTTGGGGTATCGGGTGTTGTGGGAGAAATACTTACTGAGGTGTCTCCTTTCTTTCATTCTTTGCCATGGAATATCTATTCCGAAGTTTTCTATACTAAAATTGTGTTTGAAACTACTAACCTCTCTATTTACGCACCAAATTTTATGGCTAAATATCTAGAAAACGCTAGGTCACAGAAAAAATCGCCTAATGCCATTTGAATTATCGGGTCAAAATTATGTGGATTACGTTGTTTTCATCGAGGATAAATTGTTGTGCACTCACAGTGTAATCATATAAACAGAGCTGTTCTCAAAAATGTTTACAGCAAATATAACGAGTTTGCCAACAAGTTCTTTACGGTCGATTTTGTCAACTGATAGACTTTATATGAATAGCATTCGTAAAAACTGTACTATCTGTCTTCATATAAACTTCATTCCTTTTTTAAAGGAAATTATTCATTATTTTCTATATGTCCAAAATGCATGCATTTCCCTTTAAATGCAGGTATATTGAAAACTCTTAGATTTGTATCTATTTTTCGTTTTCTGTTGCAGATGACGTGATTTGACATAGACCAAATGAACACCGTAGCGTATGACTAACATTACCGGCAAGAGTGTATCATACGCACTACATCACTATCCTCTTCATGCAGATGTCCTGCAACTTTGATGTCGATCGTGACTGAGTTTCGCAAATCTCGGGATTGGGGGTTGAGGAAAGTATGATCCGGGGATCTCGGGGTATTTCGGGATCCCTGGAATTTCCAAGGTCCCGGGATATTTCGGGATTTCATGATAAATCGGGCTTGGGGATTATTTACACACTTATTACTTTTTCAAATTACTTTTTTCTTCGTAAAAACAATGAAAGAAAGAACAGAAGGACACTAGTAAAAAAACAGAATTAATATTCAATTTGAATATGAAAATTAATTTTAATAATTTAAGAACATGTAACAAACTAGAAGGTAAATTGTTAATTTGTTTTCGCTTAAAACTTGGTTGTTTTTGTGAAAATAAGCACGTAAGGAAACTGATGAATAGTAAGATAACTTTAGTAGATCAAACAGACTAAGGTATACCCTTACTTTTTGGAGTAATGTAGTATGGAATGTCTTTGCAAAATTTGTCTAAAATACAAAATATGAAAACTTAGATGATTCCTATTGAAGTTATGGGGGAAATTACGTTCATTTATAGGACTTAAGAAACATATTATTTATATATTTGGCAAACAAAATTATCGATACCGGATGACGATTAACTTAAAATTAATATGTTTAAATGATATATGTCGAATTGAGAACTATTCATTATACAGACAACGCGCCCTTCTACTAAAAATCTGGATTTTCCGTGATTGATATTCAAAAATCCCGGGATTCTGGATTACTCGGGAAATCCCGTGATTTACGGGATCGGGATTTCCCGATCGACATTCCTAGCTGCAACCATTGTCTTTTGTCCACATTAATATGTAGTAAATTAATAGTTCTGTATTGAATTATTATCATTGTAAACTGAATTCCTTCATCTCCTGCTTTGAAGATGTTATTCATACGGCCGAAATTTGTAGATCTTTGAATGGATTAAGAGCTCTCTGGACTGATGTAGTTTCGACCTTTGTCCGGATTACTGAATTGTTCGGACTACAGTACAAAAGTCGAAAGTGGGTCATATTTTCTTACTTTATTACGAAAAACATTTCTTAAAAAGATAAATAATAAATAAATATAAATTCGAGTGCCCTATGACCCCAGGTATGTTTGACAGAGATTCAATTTGGGTAATTATACCCTCTCTTTATTGTGACGAGGGTATATATTACTTGCTACTGGCCAAAAGTGTAGGAGTGAAATCCGTTTTGGCCGTTTTGGAAAACATTTGGGCAATATCCGTCCGTCTCTCTGTCTGTCTGTTGGCTGGTTCCAACTATAATTCTCGAAAGGAGCAACCGATTGACTTAAAGTCAATCAGGCTAAGTTCGAAGATGGGCAATATTGATCCACTCCTTCTGGTAACTCCCCCACAAAGGCTTAACATTTGGTGAAATATTGATTCTTCAATAACTTCTATACTACTTATTCCAATCTTTTGAAATTCAACACATAGTATTAGTTTATTAGCCGCTAACAAATTAACAAATGGATGGCACTTACAACAAGAACATGGGTTTATAGTGGTAGAACTCAGCTCCTGGCAGAAAATATCAAAGAATAGATTTATCTTCGTGGTAACGAACCTGGAAAGTCTGAAAAGCCGAGAGCTTGTAGAAAGAAACCTCTTTATGCCGAATTTCGCTCTGATCGGATAAAAAATAACACTTTTACAGAGCTTACATGTCAATTCGGGGGTAACGTATATATGGGGGCTATATCTAAATCGGCACCGATTTCTTCCAAATATAAAAGTGTTCATTCATATAATGGGAAACCTCTTTCTGCCGAATTTCATACTGATAGGATATCAAACAAAGTTTATACAGCGCTTACATGTCAAATCGGGGTAACAAAATTCAATAGGCATCGTCCTTGGGCCAAAAAAAACATATGTGTAAAGTTTCGTCGAGATCGGACCATATTTGCGACCTGTAATTTGACAGACATACAGACAGACGGAGGGACAGACATACAAACGGACAGACAGACAGACAGACAGACATACAGACAGACAGACAGACAGACAGACAGACAGACAGACAGACAGACAGACAGACAGAGAGACAGACAGATAGACAGACAGACAGACAGACAGACGTAGCTAAATCAACTCAGAAAGTGATTCTACGTCGATCGGTATAATAAACGATGGGACTATTTCTTATCCTATTGGGTGCTACAAACAAATGAACAAAGTTATAATACCCTGTACCACAGTGTGGTGTAGGGTATACAAATGTATAGAAATTTCTGACCAATGCTAAGAATTTGCTGAAAGCTTTTCTGCTAGTGGATAAGGATCCATCACACACACAGAAACGTGAAATCAGCACCATAAAATCCTTAAGGATGTTATACCACTTGTATACTTAAGAGACATAAATCCGTCCTGTCAGAATATGAATAAAATTTATTCAACTCTGCCCATTCCTACACCCAATGAAAAACAAAGCACATACGTGCTTAATCATTGCACATTAGTTTTTAATAATGGACCAACCCCGTATATTACGAATTCAAGCAAGGCGGTGCGTGAATAAAGAATCAAAAATCAACAACGCTTCGTTTCACAATCAACACCAACTGGGGATAATTTAGAGCAAGCGCTGGGAACGGCTAAAAAACGTGCGGGGGCGACTAAAGCACGTGCTGGTGATGACTAAAGTACGCTATGGGGATGATTTAAATGTATATTAATGTATACCCACCCAATATATAAAACACCTTAAACTGCATTAGCGTTCATTTTAATAAATGTATATTTATGAATTTTATAAGTAAATAAAACTTGAACAAAAAATAGAATAATTAAAACTTAAAAAATAAAATATTTGTAATTGCATATTCATCAAATCATGCATAAACAAAACACGTATACGAATTGCTACAAAGTATTACCTCTGTTTTTCCACTTCAATAATTTTTCTCAGGATCCAGCACGTAACGCTGATTGGAGCAAAGTCTCCTGCAAATCACTCTGCTTTATATACTGCAAATTTTGTAACCGGCTTGTGCGGCTGAAAAAAAACTGATTATTAACATTTATATATATTGTTAGCTTTTTACCAAATAGTAGTCCGAATCCATTTCTCTTTATTCCAGAAATTTCTGCTATAAGAAGGCTCACTAAATTTTGCATTCACATTATCCTTCTCACTCCACAGGCCAGAGAATCATTTACAATTTAGAACGTGACATTAAATTCTATTTTTTCGTCGTTAATTTTTATTTTTTCACGTCTTCACAAATTACCTCGTGGTTTCTTTTTCTAGAAACAAACAATAACAAAGCCAATGAACAATGAGTGAACGAATAGGAGCGATATTTCATGCATATACGTTGATAAATTGCAACATCTATTTTCCCTGAGTGTAATGCATCTGCTACTTTTTGAAATGCGCTGAGAATAATTATGAAAATAAATATGAGGAATTTATAGTTTAGTCAATAAATTCAAATGAAAATATTGAAGAGAACATAGACTCTGAATGTAGTCTTGAGGAAATTCACTATTTTGTAGACAAATTATCAAATAAGGATCTAACCGAACTCGTTGCGAGTGCTATTTCAAGGACAGAGAAAGTAATATTATTTCTAAAATTGTTTAAAACCAGAGCTGAAAACTGCCTAAAAGATAAAATAAGTTAATTTTTCAATCACTAGAATGCATTTTTATATGAACTTGTTTGTTTTGTTATTTGCTATTGCATTAAATGAATGGTATTTAATATAATCTTTTAATGTAGTTAAATTTCATATTTGTCTTTTTATACCCTACACCACACTGTGGTACAGGGTATTATGACTTTGTGCATTTGTTTGTAACACCCAAAAGGAGAAGAGATAGATCCATTGTTTATTATACCGATCGACTTGTAATTACTTTCTGAGTCGATTTAGCTATGTCCGTCTGTCTGTCCGTCTGTCTGTATGTCCGTCTGTCCGTCTGTCTGTAGATGTATTCTTGTAATCAAAGTACAGGTCGCAATTATGGCCCGATCTTGACGAAACTTTACACATATCTTTTTTTGTTAATATCTATTTAATTTGGTTAAAATCGGTTCAGATTTGGATATAGCCCCCATATATATGTTAGCCCCGATTTGACATGTATGCGCTGTAAAAACTTTATTTTATATCCGATCAGTATGAAATTCAGCAGAAAGAGGTCTCTTATTATATGAATGAACACTGTTAAATTTGGAAGAAATCGGTTCAGATTTAGATATAGCCCCCATATATACGTTACCCCCGATTTCACATGTAAGCGCCGTAAAAAATGTATTTTATAACCGATCAGTGTAAAATTCGGCAGAAAGAGGTTTCTTATTACATGAAGGAATACTGCCCAATTCGGAGAAAATCGGTTCAGATTTAGATATAGCCCCCATATATATGTTACCCCCGATTTTACATGTAAGCGCTGTAAAAAGTGTATTTTTAATCCGATCAGTACGAAATTCGGCAGAAAGAGGTTTCTTATTACATGAAGGAATACTGCCAAATTTGGAGAAAATCGGTTCAGATTTAGATATAGCCCTTATATATACGTTACCACCGATTTGACATGTGAGCGGTGTAAAAATTTTATTTTATATCCGATCAGTGCGAAAGTCGGCAACAAGAGGTTTCTTTCTACATGAAGGAATACTGCCAAATTCGGAGAAACTCGGTGTAGATTTAGATATAACACCCATATATATGTTAACCCCGATTTGACCAGAAAGCGCTGTAGAGATTGTATTTTATATCCGATCAGTGCAAAATTCGACAGAAAGAGGTTTCTTATTACTCGAAAGAATACTGCCAAATTCGGAGAAAATCGGTTCAGATTTAGATATAACTCCCATATATATGTTACCCCCGATTTGACATGTAAGCGCTGTAAAAACTGTATTTTATGACCGATCAGAGCGAAATTCTGCAGAAAGAGGTTTCTTATTACATGAAGGAATACTGCCAAATTCGGAGAAAAACGGTTCAGATTTAGATATAGCTCCCATATATATGTTACCCGCGATTTGACATGTAAGCGCTGTAGAGACTGTATTTTATATCCGATCAGTACGAAATTCGACAGAAGGAGTTCTTTTACATGAATTAGTATTCAGGGAAGATCGGCTCGGATTTATATTAAAGCTCCATATATGTTCCCCCTGATTTGGTATCAAACCGCTATAGAAGTTGTATTTTACTTCCGATCATTAAAATTTTCCAGAAAGATGTTTCTCAATTTAGGAACGAATATTGCTTAATTTAGCGATTATCGTTTCAGAATGTTTCTACCCATTTACCAATTATTCCAAATTATTATGGCAATGACCTTTATCGCATTGTTAGGGAGGTGTAGGGTATTATATAGTCGGCCCCGCCCGACTTTCTGCCTTTCCTTACTGGTTTTCTTTTTAAGAAATGCTTTCCTTAATAAAAATAAGACAATATGACCCACATTCGAGTTTGGTACTGTAGTCCGGACAAAAGTCGAATTGTTGAATTGCGGTGCCCCTCATAACTAGACAATGGATCATCGGATATTGAAAAAATTTAATTATTTAGTCAGACAATCGTTATAGCCTTCAATTAAAAAAAGTAAAAAATGTTTTAAAAAACTCGACAGCGTTACCTCGTAAATTATGTACAGAAATAGCGCCAAAAATTCCAAAAGAATCGGCTTATCGTTTTTGAGTTATGAGGGGGCACCGTCTTTGAAAACATGGGTTGTGGGAAAAACGCTTTAAAGTTGTTCTGATATACTGAGTCACAAATGAGGTGCGGTTGCTTAGACTACTGTATATTCGTTACTTTTGCTCCGATTCTCCTCAAATTTGCACACAATATTCTTGAAAGGTTCTCTATTCAGAAAAAATGAAAAAAAAGAGTTTATAAAAGTAATCCCGGGGTTTCCCCATCCCGAAAAATCCCGAATCCCGGGATTTTTTAATATCAATCCCGGAAAATCCCGATTTTTAGTAGAATCGCGATGTGTCTGTATAATGAATAGTACTTAAAATCTCATCATCCGGCATCGATAGTTTTATTTGCTAAAGGAAATAATATGTTTCAGAAGTCCTATAAATGAACGCAATTTCCCCATAGGTTAGGTTAGGTTAGGTTGAGAAGAGGAGGCGGTGAAATTCCACCTCATGTCCTTGGACATACACGTAAGCCAGTATTCGGCCTGTTGTGCGCTCTAATTGTTGTTATTTATAAAGGTCGGTAAGCTATTTTAGGAACTCTGTACTGTCGACATAGTCCTTAATTTTCTTTCCCCATAACTTCTATAGGAATCATCTAAGTTTTCATATTTTGTATTTTAGCCAAATTTTGCAATGATTTTAACCAAAACAAAATTATTTTACGTTCCTGGTCCCACACATCGAACATTCCATATTATTTTACTCAAAAGTAAGGGTATACCTTGGACTGTCTGCTCTACTAAAATTATCTTATTAGTTTTCAGTTTCTTTTCGTGATTATTTTCACAAAAACAACCAAGTTTTAATGGAAAACAAATTAACAATTTACCTTCTAGTCTGTTATATGTTCTTAAGTTATTTAAACTCATTTTCATATTCAAATTGAATAAATTTGAAAATGTAAAAAGTGTGTAAAATAATAATAAAAATACAGGGAACTCCGAAATTCCCGGGATCCCGGGATCCCGGGATCATACTTTTCTCAATCCCGGATCCTGAGATTTGCGAAAATCAGTCACAAACGACATCCGTAGTTGCAGGACATCTGCATGAAGTGTAGTGTTATAGTGCGTATGATAAACACTTTGCCGGCAATGTTAGTCATACGCTACGACGTTCGTTTGGTCTATGTCAAATCACGTCATCTGCAACAGAAAACGAAAATGTTTAGATACAAATCCCAGAGTTTTCAATATACGTCAATTTAAAAGGAAATGTATGAATTTTGAACATATAGGAAATAACGAATAACTTCGTTCAAAAATAAGAAACAGACAGCGCAGTTTTTACCAGTACTATTCATATAAAGTCTATCAGTTAACAAAATCGACAGTAAATAACTTGTTGGCAAACTCGTTACATTTGCTGTAAACATTTTTGAGATCAGCTCTATTTATATGATTGTTGGGTGATTCCAAAGCCGAAAAACACACACAATGATTATAGAAATGTGCACGAATTTAATGGCATTTTCACTTTTTCAAACTTCATTGTAGTTTTTGTGGTACAGACCTCAAAAGTTACCTATCTCAAGGATTTTTCCTAAAATTACCATCTCCCGCTTAGTAGGAGAATTATTGTGCACAATTTTGTGAATATTTAAAGGGTCCATTTTTTATGTTGTTTGCTTGGAAATTACCCTATTAATATACATAGTTAAAATTCAAAAATCTTCTTCAAAATCTTTGTCAAATCTACTCTGAAAATATTGCTTAATTTTCAGGTGTTTTTTCCCTTGTTTTTCGTTCATGTATTTATTTTACTTAACATTTTAAATTAACTAAGTTGCTCAACAAATTCATTATTCGCAATTCAGACCGTTTAAGGTTTTTCATTTACCAATTTTTTAGCAACAAAGTAATCCCTCCGAGCAACAGCAATAACAGTAGCTGCTGGATTAAGGGAAACAATCCCACACACACACACACCTATGTCACGAAATATCCGCCCATCCGTGCGTCTGTTATTTAAGATGCTAAGACGCATTTTACTATAGCTTTGATGTACCTGTTGATGGCGGTTCATTACTTGTGTCCTTCAGTCCCGTAAAAAAAGGGAAAAAAGATGATGACTTTTTCACCTACCTTCCTTTTTGTTTCTCTTCTTTTTGTTCAACCAACAAACAATAAATGTCCGTCCGCCCATCCACACGACCTTCGGAAACACAAAAAACGCAAAAAAAAAAAACCACTATATGAACATAAAAACTTTCGCTTTCACATTTTAATGGAGATCTTATTGGTGAAGCTGTCGTGGGGGAGACTCGTGAAAGACAGTTTTTTTACTATCCGAGAGGGAAATATTATCTTTTCAGGACAATGTCTCCCCTTTTATATGCTTTTAATGGCGGTCATACAAAGTTTGCTTTACCTTTTTTGCGGTTCGCATATTATACGAAGAATTTTACTCCATTGTTTTTGAAAACAAAAACCCACAAAGACATTTTATTCATATAGGTATATAGCTCATGTAAAAACTGTCATGGCACAGATGTTACGGGGAAAATTTTAATTTTAATTAAATCACAATACAAAATCTGGTCTTATATTAATTTCAGATGCAAATGAAAAGAGTATAATCAAATATACGCATCTCAATCAAGGATATGTACTACACCATTTTCAATTGTAATTAGAAAAGAGTCAATTGATATTCGAAGATTCCATTTGAAATTCGAAAAATATCAATTGAAATTCGAATATTCCATTTGAAATTCGAAAAAGGTCAATTAAAATTCGAAAAACATCACTTGATATTCGAAGAACATCAATTGAAATTCGAAAAACATCAATTGATATTCGAAACACATCAATTGAAATTCGGAATACGTCAATTGAAAATCGAATTTTTACATTTGAAATTCGTAATACACCAATTGAAATTCGGAAAACATCAAGTGAAATTCGAAATTCATCATTTGAAATTCGAAAAATGTAAACAAAATCAATGCTGTATATTATATGGGGTAGCATTTAAGTGATACAATTTATCTGTGTTAAACCTTTAATATTAAAATATGTTTTGTTTCAACTAATTTTAAATAAATATTCATAAAAAATAAGATCATCACATTATATGTTAAGATTTATGTAGTCAGCAAATGTGTTTAAATAAATTCTACCCAATCTAATGTGCAGATTTGTTTACATTTTCGAATTTCAATTTATGTATTTTGAATATCAATTGATGTTTTTCGAATTTCAATTGGTGTATTACAAATTTCAAATGGAAAAATTCGAATTTCAATTGATGTATTTCGAATATCAATTGATGTTTTTCGAATTTCAATTGATGTGTTTCGAATTTCAATTGATGTATTTCGAATTTCAATTGATGTGTTTCGAAATTCAATTGATGTGTTTCGAATTTCAATTGATATTTTTCGAATTTCAATTGATTTTTTTCGAATTTCATATGGAATCTTCGAATTTTAATTGACCTTTTTCGAATTTCAAATAGAATCTTCGAATTTCAATTGATCTTATTCGAAATTCAATTGATTTTTTTCGAATTACAGTTGAAAATGGTGTAGTAATTGAATTTCACAAATCAAAGATAAAATTGCATATCCAAGTATGTACACAAGTAAATCGAATGCACTACGAAAAATCAATTAAATCTAAAAATAAACTTGCTTAATCCGACTCACCCAATGAGTTTAAGGATTGCCTTCAGGGTCACATATATGCACAAATATTTCGTTTATGTTCATAGGTATCCTATTACGATATGACAACACCATTATGGCATAAGTTTTTTTACATCAATACGAGTTCTATTGTAATAATTAAGGAATGGTATAAATATGTTGGTTTTCAATGAAATATTTAAAGTTAATTAAATACATTGTCCAACAAATTAAGACTTTTTGATTGGAACAGCATAGCGACTCTATAATTCTGAAAGGGCATATTGAGTAGATCATTTTTGTAGAATAAACTTATGGTCCAGCTGGTCTGAGTTTTTTTTTACAGTTGGTCAAAATTTTCAATTTTTTGTCGAAGAAAGCATTATACTAAGTAATAAAATTGTTATAAGTTAATGTCTGATAGATTTCTTATTGTCGGAGTTATACAGTGGAATTTTATGAGGATCATTTTTGTGGAAGATCTTAACCCTCTAGCTCTTCTCTTAGTGGGTGAATTTGGCCCTTTTTTCGAAAAAATCAGAAAAAGACCTTTCAAAAAGGACATTTAAGGATTAATATATTCTACGAAAATTTTTGCCGGAAAAGACACCAAAGCTGTAAATGTAGCTCGCTACTCTTAATTAGCAAAATTACAAGCCAACTTATACAAACAAATATTATAATGTAAATTTAAAGTCGTGATATCTGTGGAATAATTGGAGCAGAAGAGCGACTCTTTCATTCTGAAAAGTCATGTTTAGTAGATTATTTTTGTAGAATAAATTTGTGGTCCAGCTGGTCTGAGTATTTTTTTAGAGTGGGTCAAAGTTTTCATTTTTTGAAGAGAATGCCGTAAGTTAAGGTCTGAGAGGAACATAAACGAAGGAGAGTCATATATATACTGCGGGCTTACAGTTAAGGTATATTAGCAAAGTTCTGACTCAATGCTCAAGTAGCAGGTTGCCGAAGATTCTAACAAAATTACTGGTGGAGCGTGAACTGTTCTGGGTATTGGAAATAAAGAAAAAAACTAGTCACCTAAACATTGATTGGCCAGAAGCGTTTAATTTCAGCGAGCAATGGAATGATTTTAGTAACGAATTACTATTATCTATGAAACAAAGTAATGTTCAAAATAGTTTAGCCATGAAAAACAGCAGTGAACGATTTTACAAAGAATTGGACCACACTAGAAGTCCATTACATATATATCAATGACAATTATTGTACCGATAGTATAATTTCAATCTTCAAGGCACGCAGTGGAATGCCGAATCTAAATGCAAACATTTTCGGTACAGATGAAAGATGTAAACTTTGCAATCTCTGCAATCTACATGAAATTGAAACAGTGCAGCATTTTCTGGGTATATGTCCCGTATTCAGGGAATATAGAATAGCGTGTTTCCAAAAACCAGTATTGAATGAAGCGGAAATGAGATGTATTTAAATGGAAATTGGAGCAAACTTTTAACGTATTTAAAAATAGCTGTAAAATATCGGCAATTTCTTGTAAATGAAGCAATATAAAGTTGTTAAAGTAACAGACGTTTAGAATATTAAACATTGTTATTAATAATATATTTTCTTTCTTTATTATGTTACAAATGTATAATGTATGTATATAAGAAATTCAGTAATAATAAAGAATTACCTATTCTATCTACCTTGTTCATGCTAATAAACTCAAAAGTACATAATCTAAATATAAGTAATAAATAAAATCGCTATTTAAACAGAAAAAAAAGGTCTGAGAGTTTTCTCATTGTCAAAGTTAAGTAGTGGAATTTTATGATGATCATTTTGGTGGAAGGTCGAAATATGTGCCCAAATCAAAACAACTTGTTGTACTTATCGACTTAGAATTTTTATTTTCACTTGAATTTGAGCAATTTCATAGAAAAATGCACAGAATGTCCATCTTCTTAGATAATGAGTGTAGGATCATTTCGATGGCAATTAATTAGCTTTAACCCATTTGGGGCCACCAATCAAATAAAAAGTTTACAGAAAGTGTTAATTTTTTATAAAAATGAAATCTAGAGATCAGCAAATCTATACGTAGGAGGAAAATAGGACCAAAATTGTGGAAATTGTTTCGATTTTTTAAAAATATGCTCTAAAAATAAATCGAGAAAAAGTGACTACATTGCAATTTTTTTAATGGAGGTCACGTCGCCCTATAAATAATGGTCCAGACTTTAATGTCAAGTGCTCAATTCCTAAAAGTAATAAAATTTGAAAATTTATTAAGGAAAAACCTGATTTTTAGAAGCTCCTAATTTCGCGGTCGTAGAAACGAAATATTTTGCTAATATACTTAAAACAAACCAAATTTGCTATAAGCTTTGATCAACGCCAAATTTTTTTTCCTCTTCACAAAAGAAGCCACTCTACCCTACATCACTCTATGGACCGTGGGAGGCATTAAAGAAGGAAAATAATTCTGCCGTTCCTTAACCATCCGATTGCAATGTATTATGTAGAGATGAAGATTGTAAATATAATTTGGGCCCCTTATGTAATCGTGTGCATTCAACTAAACCAGGTCTACAAAAGACTATTCACATCAAAGAGCTATCTTGTGTAGCTTACGAAATATCTGCAATTGAAAAGTGCTTTTTTATTTTTCTTCCCGACCCTGTCCTTGTATTTTGTGAATGTCGGAGCAGAATATAAAACGATTTTTTCCACATTAACTTTTCTTAATTGGTAACAAAAGTTGCTATATGATGGAGAAAAATGCGATCCAATAAGCCAAAGTTATTTCCATCCCAAAAAATTTTCTCGAAGAAAGAGCGGGTCAAAAACAATCACTGGTATTGTTGTGAAGCTTCTCCAATTTACACCATTTTTTCACGAATTTCAAAGGTAAGCCACTAAAAAAATTAATTAAAACATTTACTATCCAACTATATGTGGTAAGGTTTTGCAAGATTAACTGCAAACGGAATTTGAAACCAAGCTTTTAGTATAGTTGATATACTGCAAAATCCAAAAAATTCAATTTTTGGGTATTTCCAGAATTATTTTGGGAATTGTGGGATTGACTTTTGAAAATATAATGATTCGTGAATTATATTCGATATTATATACAAAACAGTTTATTGAAATATGTTAATTTTTAAATATTTGATGGCTTTTTTAATTTTCTCTCTGACGCTATAAATAGATTTCTCCCGCATCAACTTTTCTAAATTTACAACAATGTTTGCTATACGATTTAAAAGAAATGCAGTCAGATATGTCCACTGAGACAAAAGTTACGGCCATATACATTTTTATTTTTATAGCCTACACCACACTGTGGTAGAGGGTATTATAAGTTTGTTTCACGGCAGATGTTTGTAACACCTGAAAATAACACAGCTAGACCCACCTTAAAGTATACCGATCGACTCAGAATCACTAGCTGTGTCGATTTAACGATGTCTGTCCGTCCGTCTGTCCATGTAAAGTTGTTCGTCGACTACAGGTCGCAATTTCACTCCGATCGTTCTGAAATTTTGCAGTTTAGAGTACTTCGCGACTGTTAAGATCGCTATTGAATTTGGTTGAAATCGGTTCAGATTTAGATATAGCTCCCATATATATCTTTCGTCCGATTTGGCCCTTTAGTCCTATAGAAGCTGTATTTTACATCCGATCGTCTTGAAATTTAGAATGGTAGAGTTTCTTGTTCCATAAACCAACATTGCCGAATTTGAAGAAAATCGGTTAAGATTTAGCTATAGCTCCCATATATATGTTTCGTCCGATTTGGCCCTTTAGTCCTATAGAAGCTGTATTTTACATCCGATCGTTTTGAAATTTAGAATGGTAGAGTTTCTTGATCCATGAACCAACATTGCCGAATTTGAAGAAAATCGGTTAAGATTTAGCTATAGCTCCCATATATATGTTTCGTCCGATTTGGCCCTTTAGTCCTATAGAAGCTGTATTTTACATCCAATCGTTTTGAAATTTATAACGGTAGAGTTAATTAATCCATGAACCAACACTACCGAATCTGAAGAAAATCGGTTAAGATTTAGCTATAGCTCCCATATATATGTTTCGTCCGATTTGGCCCTTTAGTCCTGTAGAAGCTGTATTTTACATCCAATCATTTTGAAATTTAGAATGGTAGAGTTTCTTGATCCATGAACCAACACTACCGAATTTGAAGAAAATCGGTTAAGATTTAGCTATAGCTCCCATATATATGTTTCGTCCGATTTGGCCTTTTAGTCCTATAAAAGCTGTATTTTACATCCAATCGTGTTGAAATTTAGAATGGTAGAGTTTCTTGATCCATGAACCAACACTACCGAATTTGAAGAAAATCGGTTAAGATTTAGCTATAGCTCCCATATATATGTTTCGTCCGATTTGGCCCTTTAGTCCTATAAAAGCTGTATTTTACATCCAATCGTTTTGAAATTTAGAATGGTAGAGTTTCTTTATTCATGAACCAACATTGCCGAATTTGAAGAAAATCGGTAAAGTTTTAGCTATAGCTCCCATATATATGTTTCATCCGATTTGGCTCTTTAGATCCAATCGTTTTTATACCCTACACCACACTGTGGTACAGGGTATTATTTAAGTATAAAATGTTCCAAAAGTAAATTTATGTAAACAATTTATACATGAATTACAAAATTTATATATCAGAGTTATTCAATATTACGAGAGTGGTGTAGGGTATTAGTCGGCACCGCCCGACTTTAGCCTTTCCTTACTGGTTAAAATATTGACAAATTTTGTAATTTGTTGCGAAAATTTAAATGTAGTATTTGGTAGTTACAGAGGAAATTATAAAGAGAAAGTAAGAAAGGAAACTTCCTGGAGAATATTTTCGAGAAAACAACGAGGCAAAATTTTTTTTAGTTCTGCCGCGATTATTTTTTTTTCGATTCTTTCATACGAATCAGTATATATTAGAGCCGGTTATATACCCATGCCTTCCTAATTATATTTCTGTTTAGACAACAAAATTTTCTATTTGATGCAAAAATATTGCAATTTGATATACCCGCGAGACAAAAGCTATGGCCACTTGAAGTTTTCCATTACGATTTTTTTTTGGTAACCATACAATAAATTGCAATAGTACAAAAAATATTTTTTGTAAAGCATAACTTGACAATGAAAAGTTGAAGAGAAAGGAATCGGTGCATAGTCTGCGTGGTGTTTATGGCTTAAACAAGTGTTTTAGGGAGCGACATCTATAGGTGGGATATAACAAAATATGTTCGTTGAGTACAGGTCGCAATTTCACTCCGATCGTGCGGAAGTTTGCAGTTATGGGTCTTTCGCATTAGGAAAGATTTGGGCCTTTGTCCCTATAGAAGATGTAGTTTATATCCAATTGTTTTGAAATGTTGCATGGTTGAGATTCTTAATCCAAGGACCAACATTGCCGAATTTGAAAAAATCGATTCAAAAATCAACTGAATAGTTATAGCTCTTTAACACTATAGAATTTGTATTTTACATCCAATTGTTTTGAAATTTAGCATGATAGAGTTTATTGGTCTAAGGACCAACATTTTAAAAAAATCGGTGCAGATTTAGATATAGCCCCCATATATATGTTTCGTCCGATTTGGCCCTTTAGCCCTACAGAAGATGTAGTTTACATCCAAACGTTTTGAAATTTAGAATGGTAAAGTTTTTTGATCCGTGGACCAACATTGCCGAATTTGAAAAAATTCCATTCACATGTGATCCATGGTTGAAGGTTTATAAAATTCGGCATGGCCGAACTTAATTTCTCTTTACTTGTTTCATTTCCCTTACTTACTGACAAAATTAGCCATAACTAATATATAGTTTATACCACTATTTAGTGTAACGAGGGTATAACTCATTTTCTGCGGAACAACAGCGGAAATCCAGTTCGGTTATTTGAGTAATGTCCGGCCGTCCGTCCATCTGTCTGTCAGCTGTTACTAGCGATAACACTCGAAAGGACCAACCGATTGACCTCAAATCTGGTACGGGGTAATATTTGTATTCCCTACACCACACTGTGGTACAGGGTTTTATAACTTTGTGCATTTGTTTGCAACACCTAAAAGGAGATGACATAGACTCACCGTTTATTATACCGATCGACTTAGAATCACTCTCTGAGTTGATTTAGCAATATCTGTCTATCTGCCCGTCTGTGCATGTATTCTTGTAATTAAAGGACAGGTTGAAATTATGGTCCGATCTAAACGAAATTTTGCTCATATCTTTCTTTTGACCTAAGGGCGATCCTTATTGAATTTTGTTAGAATCGGTTCATATTTATATATAGTTCCCATATATATGTACCTCCGATTTGGCATATATGCCATTTTTTAACTGATATGTATAACAATTTACAGAGAGAAGTCTCTTCATACACTTAGAGACAGTATTAAATTTGTGGATTTAGATATAGCCCCCATATACAAGGTGGTGCAAAAGTAATCCTCCTATCAGAAAATGCTATAAATTTTGCGATTGGCCCCTAATGTCAGTTCTGTTTTTACATTTGTGTAGTAAGCACATGCGAAATACACGTTAATAAACAATGTTACTAATGTCCAGAATGCGGAATATTGCTGACTATTTATTTGACCAATAATCGGTCGGTGACTTTGGCACAACCCAAAGGCCAATTTCCATCTTAGCGCGTACGTAAATAAGCAAAATTTACGCTTCTAGGGCACTGCAAATCCGTGTGTAACCCACGAAGAGCCATTACACCCGCTCAAAGTCAGTGTATGGTGTGCTGTTTTCGCTGGAGGAGTCATCGGACCTTTTTTCTTCGAAGACTTACTTGTATGGTGAGTTACTGTGAATGGTGAGCGCTACAGAGCAATGATCAACGAGTTCTTTTTGCCGCAACTTGATGAATTGGGATTGGAAAACATGTGGTTCCAACAGGACGTTGCAACGGCACACACTGCACGTGCCACAACCGATATGCTGAAGGATTCAGACTGGCAATACATAAGATATCGTAGAATGATCCCATAACTCCCCAGCTTCCTTAATTTTCCTCTCTCTAAATTAACTATCCCCCCTTTTTAAGTTGTCCGAAGGACCCTCCCATTTTCCCTGAGCACGGTCGGACGAGATCCCAGGACGGACGTTACAATACAAACTGTATTTTATATCCGATCAGTACGGTATTCGGCAGAAATAGGTTTCTTATTACATGATTAAACGCTGGAAAATTTGAGGAAATCGGTTGAAATTTAGATATAGCCCCCAAATATACGTTTCCCACGATTTGAAATTTAAGTGCTGTAGGAACAGTATTTTATATCCTACTAACGGACCCGGCGAACTTCGCCTCGCCCCAATTTAACGCCTTCAGATAAACTCCAGAGTGATAATAAAACACAAATAGTTAAAATTTTAATGCGATTTGTTTAAAAGGAATCGAAATCAGTAGAGAGCGATGTGATAAACAACAAACAACGAAGACAGAAGACAGGCAACGTACAGATGACCATGCGAAAAACAGGGAAATTCGAGATTAATTCCACAGACTTCCTACGATTTGTCTTGAGATTTATTGATTGTCATCGTAAAAGCCAATCGTACAGGGAACTGAATCCGCTTGAATTGGAATGAAAGATCAGTTGGAATAATCGGAATTCGTGGGATAAGGACTTCCTCTCCTTTGAATTTTCCCTTGATGATCGTCGCCTGAATCACATTGTCCATCAGTTTCATAATGGACAACCGCGAACTATGCACAATTTCGGATGATTCAGATTCCGCAACATGATTATGATCGATTCCACCTTCAGCTGTAAATTATGCGGCGGAGCTCCTGGCACATCAAGCGAGTTCGATTTTACTTTGAATAATAAAATTCATGCTATCGACGTCCTTATTCTTCGCTGCTAATATTGCCCGTTCACTAATCTAATCGAGATTTGGAAACACTTTGGTGATGAGTTCCTCGTTCGACGATGTGAACTCGCAAAAATTTGCCGGGAACAATATCAATGCAGTGGAAACATCAACAGTAATTTGGCCATTGCCAAGCGCCAACAGTTGTTTCGAGAATTCAAGAGCCGATGAGTCGTTCTGCAACGCGACTCTTATGTTCGTGGTCAATTTCAACTTCTTGACATGCCGCCACAAAGACCACGATTTCAGGCATGCATTAATTTCATCGGCAGTAGATTTTGGGATGACGGGAAGCGTTTGACGAAAATCTCCGGAGAGCAATATCATAGACTCACCAAATTGTCTCAAATCACGTCGTAAATCCTTCATCGTTCGGTCAACTGCCTCCAGAGCTCGTTTATGCGCCATCGTGCATTCATCCGAAATTATGATTTTGCAGTGCCCGCAATCCAATAAGATAACCTTACCTTTTATACTCAAACTTATTATCTGAAAAAATTTTCGAACTGATAAATATCGCGTTTAATTTTAATTGCTTGTACCGTTTGCCGATGTGATACGCGAAATCAGTGTAACAATACGCAAAACTCGAATGAATTGCAGCAAGAAAAATAGCACATACTCGTACATTTGTTTAATAGAAAACTTTTTTGTTTAATAGAAAATTAATAAAAAAATTGGATTCAAAAAGAGAGTAGTAGATAGGAACAGTAGGAATCTCGCAAGAAATAGCAATTTTCGATTTTCCCAATTTTCCGACTTTTCCGGAGGGTTTTCCCAAAATTTTCTTTCGTAACAACCTTCTCCAGGCAAATACGAAGAACTGAAAAAAATTGAGCCAAATCGGTCCAGCCGTTCTGACGTGATGCCATTACACAGATGGACCGTTTCATTTTTATATATATAGATTAGTACGAAATTCGGCAAAAAGAGGTTTCTTATTACATAAATGCCAAATGTGGGGAAATCGGTTCAGATTTAGATATAGTCCCATATATATGTTACACCCGATTGGAGATGTAAGCACTGTAGAACAGTGATGCCAACTATTTGCGGAGCAAAAGCGTAATGAAAAATTTAAAAAACGTAAAAGGCGTAAAATTCCAGTCAAAAAGCGTAAAAAGGCACTAAACTATTTTTCTTTCATTTGCAATAAAAAAGTTTAATTTTACATTACAATTTTAAAATAAAAATAATTATCAAATTTTAATCAAAGTAGTTCCTAATTAAAATGAAACTTTCAAACTTTTTGGTTTTCTCGGCGCTTAGATTCATACATTTTGTACCTGCTAAATTGAATAGTCTTGCTGAACAATATGGAATCACTAGCAGATTCGATTTATCCATATAATAATTCGAATCTGCTAGTGATTCTGAGTCAATAGACCATTTAGTCTGTATGTTATCTTTGAAGACGGTTTTCCAGTTATCGATATCTCCAAAGCGGGCTACGCGGACCAAACTGTGTCTGCGTGACCGGTTTTGGCTGGGGTTAAAGATTTTCCCTTCTGATGTATGTCCAACGATGGCTACGCGGGCCAGTGACCCTGCGTGGCAGGCCTTCGGCCGGGATTAAAAATGTTTTCCAAAGCCGGTAACGCGGACCAAAGTGTCATAAGATCTACGGACATAATGTCCCTGGGCGTTATGACATGCTACCCAATATTTTAGGACCTTACAAAACAAAAGTATTATGCACTGTATCGCAGAATTGTGTACTTATAAAACCATAATATTTCGACAAAAACCCTTTCGGCAATACTTTTTATACCCTCACTTTAGTGTGACGAGGGTATATATCATTTGCTACGGAAAAAAGTGTAACACATCGAAGGAGTGACCTAAGACCCCAAGTATGTTCGGCGGAAATCCGTTTTGGGTCATTTTAAGTCGAATGAGCAATGTCCGTCCGTCTGTCTGTCTGTCTGTCTGCCTGTGTGTCTGCTGGCTGGTGCGCACGATAACTCTCGAAAGGAGTAACCGATTGACTTCAAATTTCGTATGTGGTAATATTTTTTTCTATCTCCGGCTAAGTTCGAAGATGGGCCATATTGGTCCACTCCTTCTGGTACCTCCCCCACAAAGGGTTAAAATGTTGTGAAATATTGATTCTTTAATAACCTATATTATACGTATATGAATCTTCTGAAATTCCACACATAGTATTAGTTTGTTAGTCGCTATCAACTCGAGGAAAATGGGCGAAATTGCCACGCCCCTTTTGGTACCTCCCACACAAATGCACCATTTTGCACTAAAAGTTAATAGCTTATAACAATAATACCAGTGTTTAGAAATACTTGAAATTTTGTACAGTGTAATGTTTTTATAGTGCCTACAGTCCATTGAAAAATGGGCGTTATTGTCACGCCCCTTTTGGTACCTCTCCCACAAAGGTACCATTTTGCACCAAAAGTTAACAGTTTATAACATTAATATCAGTGTATACAATTACTTGAAATTTTGTACAGTGTAATGCTTTTATAATGCCTATAGTCCAGTGAAAAATGAGCGTTATCACCACGCCCCTTTTTGTACCTCCCACACAAAATGGCAAAATTATACCACAATTTAATATCTCAACGTTAATATACCAGTCCATATAAACGGTTACAATTCGGCACAGTGCAATGTATTTAAAGTATCTACTGTTCAGCGAAATATAGGTGTATTTCTTAAACCCCTTCTGGTACCTCCCACAAAAATTGACAGAATAATTTGTGTAATATTCAATATTACATTACTCACAAAGTGAGGGTATACCTTAGTCGGTTTACCCGACTGAAACTTTCTTACTTGTTATGGTATTAAAAGCTATTTCTTTTACTTTTTGTAAGTCTAAATTTCAATCAAATTTAAACTGCAGAAGTGATAACAGCAATATTCAAATCAGAGAGTCAAATGTAATTGCATATAAATATGTTCTTAACACGAAGTAGCAAAAATAGTATAATTTCATTATGTTGGCAGATTTGATCTGACAAATGTACGAAAAGCGTCAAAAGCACCAACAAAAAACATGGAAAGCGTACACCTAGTGCTTTTGTTTCGTTTGGCACTATGTGAACACTTTTCGCGTATTGGGGGGTCAGAAAAGCACTAAATCTGGTGCGAAAAGCACTTAGTTGGCATCCCTGCTGTAGAAACTGTTTATACCCTCACTTTAGTGTGACGAGGGTATATATCATTTGCTACGGAAAAAAGTGTAACACATCGAAGGAGTGATCTAAGACCCTAAGTATGTTCGGAGGAAATCCGTTTTGGGTCATTTTAAGTCGAATGAGCAATGTCCGTCCGTCTGTCTGTCTGTCTGTCTGTCTGTCTGCCTGTCTGTCTGTGTGTCTGCTGGCTGGTGCGCACGATAACTCTCGAAAGGATTAACCGATTGACTTCAAATTTGGTATGTGGTAATATTTTGATCTATCTCCGGATGAGTTCGAAGATGGGCCATATTGGTCTACTCCTTCTGGTACCTCCCACACAAAGGGTTAAAATTTAGTGAAATATTGATTCTTTAATAACTTCTATACTACTTATTCGAATCTTTTGAAATTCTGCACATAATATTAGTATATTAGTCGCTATTAACTCGAGAAAAATGAGTGAAGTTGGCATGCCCCTTTTGGTACCTCCCACACAAATGGACCATTTTGCATCAAAATTTAACTGCTTATAACGTTAATACAAGTGCATAAAAATGCTTGAAATTTTCTACAGTATAATGTTTTTGTAGCGCCTATAGTCCGGTAAAAAATGGGCATTATTGTACAGCCCTTTTGGTACATCCCACACAAATGGACCGTTTCGTACCAAAAGTAAACGGCTTGTAACTTTAATACCAGTGCATACAAATACTTGAAATTTTGTACAGTGTAATGCTGTTATAGTGCCTATAGTCCTGTAAAAAGTGGGCGTTATCACCCCGCCCCTTTTTGTACCTCCCACACAAAATGACCAAATCATACCAAAATTACATAGCTCGTAACTTTAATATACCAGTGCACATAAACGCTTATAGTTCAGCACAATGCAATGTATTTAAGAATGTACTGTTTACCGAAAAATATGTGTATTTGGAAAACCCCTTCTGGTACCTCCCACACAAATTGACAGATTTATTGGTGTAATGTTATATATTACATTACTCACAAAGTGAGGGTATACCTTAGTCGGTTTACCCGACTGAAACTTTCTTACTTGTTTTTATATCCGATCAGTACGAAATTCAGCAGAAAGAGGTTTCTTATTACTTGATGCAATTCGGGGAAAATCAGTTCAGATTTAGATGTAGCCCCCACATATATATGCCACTCCCGATTTGGTATCAAAGCGCTATAGAAGTTGTACTTTACTTCCGATCGTTAAAAAATTGGCAACAAGAAGTTTCTTAATTTAGGAACGAATACTGCTAATTTGGGGGAAATCAGTTCAGATTATCATATAGCTCCCATATATATGTTCCTTACAGCTTCCTTTTTAAGCGCTAAACTGTATTTTACGTCCGATCCGTTCCTATAATTCGGCAGAAAAGGGGTTTTTGATCCAAGTTTGATGAAAATCTGTTTATATTATGTATAAGCATAGTCACATCTATTTGTGCCTTCTGATTCATAATCTATGAAAAAATACATACTATCCATTTTAACTGAAACGAAACCAATTATTTAAAATTAATATCGAAATGCTCATTTTTGCATTGTTAGGAAGCTGTAGGATATTATATATCGATACCTTTATTGCAAGCAGGGCTGTGGAGTCGGTGTCGGAGAAATTTGCCCGGAGTCGGAGTCTGGAGACGAAAAATTATGGTACACTCCGACTCCTAGATGAATGGTGCAAAATGTAGCATTTAAGTGGTAGGATTTTTGCACTCAACATTTTTGGGTGGACAAATCTTGTACAAAAGATGAATAAAAACAATCAAAGCGAATTCTGAGCAATTTCAAAACGTTTGTCTAGCTGGATTATTTAGTTACTAATCTGCCGCAAAGCATACTTATATAATGTGATCCATTTCGAGGTTCCCTACTTTTTCAAAGAAAAACCAGTAAGGAAAGGCTAAAGTCGGGCGGGGCCGACTATATAATACCCTACACCACTCTCGTAATATTGAATAACTCTGATATATAAATTTTGTAATTCTTGTATAAATTGTTTACATAAATTTACTTTTGGGACATTTTATACTTAAATAATACCCTGTACCACAGTGTGGTGTAGGGTATAAAAACGATTGGATCTAAAAAGCCAAATCGGACGAAACATATAAATGGGAGCTATAGCTAATTCTTAATCGATTTTCTTCAAATTCGGCAATGTTGGTCCATGGATCAAGAAACTCTACCATTCTAAATTTCAAAATGATTGGATGTAAAATACAGCTTCTACAGGACTAAAGAGCAAAATCGGACGAAACATATATATGGGAGCTATAGCTAAATCTTAACCGATTTTCTTCACATTCGGTAGTGTTGGTTCATGGATCAAGAAACTCTACCATTCTACATTTCAAAACGATTGGATGTAAAATACAGATTCTATAGGACTAAAGGGCCAAATCGGACGAAAGATATATATATGGGAGCTATATCTAAATCTTAACCGATTTCAACCAAATTCAATAGGGATCTTTACAACTGCGAAATACACTAAACTGCAAAATTTCAGAACGATCGGAGTGAAACATATATATGGGAGCTATAGCTAATTCTTAATCGATTTTCTTCAAATTCGGCAATGTTGGTCCATGGATCAAGAAACTCTACCATTCTAAATTTCAAAATGATTGGATGTAAAAAACAGCTTCTACAGGACTAAAGAGCAAAATCGGACGAAACATACATATGAGAGCTATAGCTAAATCTTAACCGATTTTCTTCACATTCGGTAGTGTTGGTTCATGGATCAAGAAACTCTACCATTCTAAATTTCAAAACGATTGGATGTAAAATACAGATTCTATAGGACTAAAGGGCCAAATCGGACGAAAGATATATATGGGAGCTATATCTAAATCTTTACCGATTTCAACCAAATTCAATAGGGTCTTTACAGCTGCGAAATACACTAAACTGCAAAATTTCAGAACGATCGGAGTGAAATTGCGACCTGTAGTCGACGAACAACTTTACATGGACGGACGGACTGACAGACATGGTTAAATCGACTCAGCTAGTGATTCTGAGTCGATCGGTACACTTTAAGGTGGGTCTAGCTGTGTTTTTTTCGGGTGTTACAAACATCTGCCGTGAAACAAACTTATAATTCCCTGTACCACAGTGTGGTGTAGGGTATAAAAACACAGAAAATTAAAATTGAATGGGGAATGTTTATTATCATTTGAAAGAACATTCTTTTGCATTTATTTTTTGAAGATTATGTCTATCAAATGTTGGCCTTGGCTACGTCTCAGTTGGTCCATCCGTTGAGTCCGATTTTCGATGACTCGTTCGAAAATTTCGACTGGTAACTGGCGAATGACACGCGTAAATGTTGTTCAGGCATAAGTCTTTCCATGATGAAATGCCAAACAATACTTAACAAAAATAACATGACAGCATAACAGGACTCACACGTGATTTGTCAAAAAAGGCTATTGAAAAAAGTATCTCTACTTGGATCACCCGTTATAATATTACACTAATTAATCTGTCAATTTGTTGTCAAAACGTTGTAAACGTTTTTCATGATGAAATGCCAAACAATACATACATGCAATACGAGGAGCTAACGAACAAACTGGTTGCATGTAGCAATAAATTGCACGCAATTTCCAAATAATTTCGGTATATTAAAACAGAGGCAGTGAATGTTGAAAATGTTACCATTTGTGATTCCATGTTGAAAGAATTGGCATACTAAATAATAACATTTTATTTAATCACTGGTTACTAAATTACTGTTTTGGGGTTTTACTGTTTTTTAACAAATCTCTACCTTGTTATCAATAAAATGAACTCAGTCTTAGTAGAAATATAATTTCAAAATTATATCTTATTTAACAGCCGGATTCCAACTCGTACGGAGTCGAATCATTTTAAAATCCCACTCCGGGAGTCTGAGTCGGTGTCAACTAATTTTGGCTCGACTCCACAGCCCCGATTGTAAGTCAGGTTTCTCAGTAATTCGAAGCAATTTTTTTTTTATAAATTTTAAATATTTGTAAAAATCCTCTATAATTCAAATCGTTTAATCATGCACAACGATAAAATGCATTAATGGATTGACAACAAATTTTGATTTTAATGATATTCGAAAAAGTTTGCAAAGATTGAACTAATGACGTGGTAGTATTTTCTCCTATATCAGATGAAGTTCGAAGATGTGTCATACTTCTATACTCCACCTGGTACCTCCTACACAAAACTTAGTAAAATACTGATTATCTTATAACTTCTATACTGTATATACAAATGTCCTCTACATCCACACATAGGCGAAGTTTCCCTGTACCTTCCGCCCAAGATGGCCAAATTATACCTAAATTTAATAGCTCATTACTTGTCAAGTAGTGACAACTTGAGCTATTACAACTGTTAACATATCGGGATATTTAAAATTAAACATTTTATTGGAAACCCTTTAATATTTTACTTTCGTTCATCAAGAAATACTGCCGAAAGAGGTTTCTTAAACCCGAAACAAACATCGCCACATTAAGGGAAATGGGTACAGTAGACCGTTTATAGCACATGATGCAAAAAGTGAAAGTTGCTGCGAATTGATGATTTCTTGATTTCCGGACCGAAAAAGTTTCCATTTGGCCTACAAGACTTCCATAAAAAATTTTGTGCCAATCGGATAACCCTAGGGTCAGCCCAAAGTTCAATCAAAATTTAGAACACACTTTATAGGGGAAATATTTTTTTTATTCAAAAATCGTATGTTTAAGTAAGTAAAATTACATTTCTTTGTGTTACTAATTAAAAAATAGTTTTTAAATATTGAGATCGGTGAAAGAAAAAACAAAAAATACAATTATTTCAATATTATATTAGATCTGACTTGTTATGTGAGGCACATTTTCTACGATATTCTTCAATGCACTGTAATATAAATTGATTTTGCTCTTCGTCTTTCGTAAGTATTCTGTTGTAATCATTCATAAATTGTACACCGCGTTCACCAGTGTCGTTAACAACAAACAGATTACGACAAACATCGAGAGCATCTTGATAATCTTCATTTACTTCCCAAATGGATGGGTCATGCTTTAAAAATTCAGTACTCAATCCAAAAGCACCGAAAAAATGTTTGGTTTTGTATGAGACGAAATCGCTCAAATAGTTTCGGGTCGGAGAATTTTCGATCGTTTTCCAGATTTATGACGGGCTCTGTTGATTGCAGATGCCTAACCATTTTTCGGTTCTCTTCGAGTGAAACATCCGAATCGAAAAATGCCAAAGCCATTGATTCTAGGGCCAAATACCACAAATGATTTTTCCATTTCTTCAAAGCCGCTTCAGACACATCTCGGTCGATTTCTGCGTATGCGATGGAGTCTTTCAACAAGTGTATATCTTGGTTTGGTGCTCGTATGGCATTTGTGCATGTAAACCACGCTTTGACATACAGCCGCACGAGAAAAATACATATATCCCGTAGTCCACTGGACTCTCGTTTTGTCAATGCAAACTGCTCTCGAAATAGGTATATTTTTAAGGCATAAATGCCTTTTCCCATGAACCTTGCGTGGGATGTTGGACCAGGTGTTCGGAAGTTATCGCCGACACCACCAAGAAACAGTATTGTTAATTGTAATAGTTCCTTGTAATCAGCTCGTATTTGTGTTTCATTTAGCTGTTTAATGCAGAATTTCCTAATGACTTCGCAGTCAGCATTACTTATTGTTGAGCGTACAATTGGATCTTCGAGTCCGTTTTTAAACGATTTGTGGTCGAGACTTACCCATACGGCAGCAAAACGATTAAAAATAGGCACTTCAGGACCACAAGTCGCCGAAAGTTTAACCTCAAACACATGTTTCAATACTATCTCCATTATGTTATGACGTAATGGGAACTTGATTAATTTTCGATATAATTTGTTCTGCAACAAAATGCACGATCCTGCGTTTTGACCTGTATTTGACGACGTGGTATCCAAAACCATGGCGGAAACTTTATTAAAAATATCCCAATTGATGAGTGTATCATGAACGACTTTGGCCCTATTTTCTCCAGTACCGGCCGGGATTTTGGGAGCGTCCAAAAATTTTGATGTGCCTTCATAACTGGCGATGATTGCTATTCTATCAACGATTTTTCTGCCGAATAGCTCCGGCAAAAGTTTTCCGTCCCAGTGAATAATCAATGAATGTACACTATTGATCTACGTATAAAATATAAAATACAAATCGATGGATTCTTAAAGCTATAAATTATATATATGTTTAGATCTGAACTAAATTACTTTTGCAATGAATTCTGTTTGCACCTTCTCCGCTTCTCGCTTACGATTTTCTTTTCTTAGCTCATATATTGTAGATCGATTAATCACAAGCTCACCAACAGAGGTCAGAGGCATCGCTGCATTATTCATTACAGTTATCACATCATGAGCGCATGCTATCAAAATATGTACAGCATCTGAACAGCTAACTTTGGCCTTATCAAGGACTACTGTAAGACGTGACGAGATCCAATGCTGTCGTCCTTTTAGACGTTTGGTGTGATCATCGTCATCAAAGGTATGAAACTCGCATGTCATATCCGTATCCGAAATGCTATCATCGAACTCATCTTCATCGTCACTGCCAATGTAAACTGTATCGAGTACTACACAATAACAGTTGTTTTAAGGAATTACGAGTAAACACTTCAATTTATTAACTTCCAAGATTGATTGTTACGTTCTGAATGCTTTCTCTTTTGCGATTCTGCTTTTTGTATTCGTTGCTCGGATCGCTGTTCTCGCCCGTACAATTTCATGTCAACGCCTGCCATGCACCCTGGTCTGCCTTTCTGTCTTTGCATCAACAAAAACTTCTTGTCTTCTTCTATACACATCTCGTTCATGGCGTTTGCACTAGCTATATCGAACAGATCATCCATTTTTTCCTTGAAAATGTTCACGTTTAATTTTGATTTATCCGATCTCCTGTTTGCACTTTGTTTGTGGACATTTCTCCAGTCGCCGTACAACTTTAGCAATTTATCTTGACATTTATATTTATCACGTGTTGGTATTCGCGCCTGTTGCCAAAAAATTATAGCTGCATCCACTGCCAGTGTAGCACTATCTTTTGCACAGTTTTTTCTGCCAACATTAACAAATCGCATATTAAAAAAGAAAACTTGCAATATCTGTCTGTTTGATGGCACTTTGGCTCCAGATATTGTATGTGATACATGCCCAACTGATTCAACGGTGCGAAATTTATCACTGGATCTAGTAACCATTTTGGAGGTGGTCGATCTGGAGACTAATAAGAATATGACTGAAATTAAATTTTGTGCGAAGCTGTCCCTTTCTCAATTCACTTAGGCTGGAGGCAGAGCGCCTTCTGTAAACGACCCTGTTGCATGGGCGTATAGCGCGCTGCAAAGTTCTGCTTATGTTTTGTTATTTGACCAGTAAAAAATGTCAGACTGATGCGAAAAATCAACTATCATGCAAATCCGTCCAACATGTAGATCCAACCATTTTTGTTTTTTGTTTTATTTTTCATGCATGCACAAGCATGTTATATAATGATCTATTTCTTATTGTGATTGCTCTTAGGTCTACATATGTATGTATATATATACCTGAGGCCATGTCGGTGTGCATGCATGCCCTGTCATGACGTAAAATTCAAATGAAAACTGCTGTAACTTTTTCGTTTTTCGGCCGATTTTGATTGTTTACGACTTGTAAGAAAGAAAATTTTATTCAAAGATCATTTAAAAACTTTTCATGCTAATAAAATATTTTTTAATTACTTGAACATTTGACATTTGATTAAAACCCAAATTTTGCTCATGTAAAGTGAGTTTTGTGTTTTCAAACAACTTTGGGCAGACCTTAGCGTTATCCGATCGGCACCAAATTTTTTATTGAAGGTTTGTAGGTCAAATGGAAACTTTTTCGGCCCGGAAATCAGTACCGAAAAAATAATAAATGGTCTAGGGTACAGGTTTATATATAGCCGCTTTATACATATGAGTTCCTACAGATTTTCCATTACAACGCTGCAGAAGCCGTATTTTGTATCCGATGAATACAACATTTTACAGAAAAAGGTTTCTAAATTCAAAAACTGTCACTGCCAATTTTGAGAATAATCGGTCCAGATCTATATATGTAGCCGGCATATACATTTTCTTATCCATTTGACATCTAAGGACAATAGAAGCTGTAATTTACATCCGATCAGTACGACATACGGCAGAGGTAAGCTTCCTAATCTTAGATAGAAGCAGTCCAATTTGAACAAAATCAGTCCAAGTTCAGATGTAGCCACCAAATATGCATATGTATATTCTTCCCGATTTGGTATTGCAACTGTGTTTTGCATCCTATCTTAATAAAATATAGCAGAAAGTTTTTTTATTCCAGACTGAAAACTGATAAATCTGTGATATATAAGTGTTTTTACATTCGTTTTATCTTTATCCATAAAATAATAATGCTAGTTTTGAGGTAATAGTTTCAGATTAACCATATAGAAATATCATGGTGCAGGGTATAATGTAGTCGGCCTAGCCAGTCTGTAGTCCTTCCTTACCTTTTGTTTATTACTACTTTTGTATTAAAAATAATATTTTTATAATATTTAAATTGGAAAAACTTCGATGAATCGAACAGTCGAGATTTGTAGCCAATGTATTGCAAATTTAAGGCAATTTCGTAAGACACAAACAAACCAAAAAAAAAATTCGTTAACGTTTTATTTAGGAATTTTATCGAACGCTTGGCAAAAAATATTCCACAGAAAAAATATAATATAGGAATCAAAATCACTCCATTGGCAATACAACAGTCATAATGTCCTTAAAGCTGTTGTCTCTATGTCTATTCGAGAGGAATTTCTTTGAATTTAAAATAATTTTTCTTTAGCTAGGCTTATCGACAATAGGTGCTGACCATTGGAAAAATTGAGCGTTGTATTTTCCTTTTGGCCTCTGTTCTACGAATTGACATCCATTGAGGGAAAAACAAATCATCTTGAAGTCAATGTCACCGTATTATCATCAATCAATGTCAGGTCATCAGTCGTCGTGTCATTCGAACAAAGGACGACATAACGAAGGAAAAGTGAAAAAATTTTATTTGAAAAACATGAAAACAAACTAACAAATTTGTATAAGTGTCGCAGTAAACACAGACAAACAAAGATTAAAATGTTTAAAAGCTAAAAAAATATATATTCCTTTGAGTGTGCGTATGTATGCGCTTTCTTTGTTTGTCTGTCTGTGTACAGGATTAGTATTTATGTATATTGTGAAAGCAACAGAAGCCAACAGAATTAACGCCTTTAAGGCAATTGCAAAGAATGAAACATTTGAGTGTCTAAGGACGTAAGGACGATGTATAGATGGGGGATGGATATGGATATAATGATACTGACGCATACAGTTTTAAAGTTGTTTTTTTTGGAAATATTTAATGTATGGTTGACATTTTTAGACAAATATCCCAAAGGGAATATCAAATATTATTTTACTCATTTGTCTTGTAACTCAACAAACTCATTTTTTTAATATGTTTGCAAATGTATTTTAAGACCAATGTCCTATAGGATAGGTGAAATACGATTTTACTTACAAACATATTTGTCATGCACCTAAATAAAATATTTTTTAAACATTTTTTAATTACCTTAAAAGAAGAATGTACTTTTAAAGAATAGCTATTGACGGTCATAGCAATTGACGATAGCCCAGAAAAAAATTTGCGGCTAAGCAATCAAGAGCCCGAGCAAAGATGATGCAGAATACTACAGAACACAGTAGGAACACTTATCACCAAAGAAGAATAAACGCTAACAAGCTCTGCAGGAGGAAGAAGAAACAAGCGCTGAAAACAAGGATCGAAAATATTAACACAGATTTCACAAATCATAATAGTAAGATATTCTACAGGAAATTGAGACTGGAAGCGAATGGCTTTCAACCAAGAATAAACGCACGCAAGACCAGAAACGGCACAATTCTTACGGAGGAAAAATATATCTTACAACGATGGATGAATTATACAATAATTGTCCCGACTACACTGGGCAAAATCGCCTTTTTTGATATGTTTGAATAGAAAGAAAATATATTTGGAACACTAATTTTTAAATATTATATATTTCTGAGCAAATAAATTTTATTTGAAAATCAATAAAATATATTTGGAACTCGTATATTAATATGTTACAACATATAATATTTGCAAACTAAATTTCTCAAATAAAATATGTATTTGAATACAAATAAAATGATTGTTTAGGAATTTCTCCAAATATATTTTATTTAAAAAAGATTTTCGAAACTTTTGTCGAATTTTTCGAATTTAAATTTTATTTTTTTTTTGTTTTTTTTTTTTTGGTTTGAACCTCCCAGTTGTGATACAAAATGCAGCAATGTCTTATGTTTTAAATCAAACATTTAACATTTCTGAGTATTCCAAGCCATCACTGGTTGTCAATCCTACAAGTATATATTTCGATCCAAGATTATATGATTTCAATTATTATTATTTTTTATATTTAAGACGTTAAAATTTTTGAAAAAATTAACTTTTAATTACTGAAAAATTTATTTATTTGTTTCGGAAAAAATAGTCCAAAATAAACACATTAGGATGTAAACAAAGATTTGTTTAGAACAACATCTTCCCAAATATATAATTTTTGTGTGTACCAAATATTATATGTTTAGAGTGTATCCTAAAGATATATATGTTTCATGCATTTCATGGGGTTTTTAGATTTCCCCCATCTTTTGAAATTATATCATTGGAATTTATATTATAAAAATTGTTATTATATAATTAAGTTGAAAAATTCATTTGTAATTGGTCTCTTAAATAAGTTAAAGATAAAATTATTGTACATATCGATTATATAATTCGCAATAAAGCATACGGAAAAAAAAAAAAAAAAAAATATGTTTCATGCAGAATATGTTTGGGACAATATACTACAGGAGCGATTTTTTTCAGCGTGTACACAAACGTAGAACCCCAAACCCATGACAACGAGGAGGAAATACCGCCACCCAACAGAAACGACATACAAAAATCAATTAAGAAATTGAGAAACAACAAGGCGCCCGGAGAAGATGGTACTCGTATCACGACGCAACTCATCAAAGCAATGAATGATGGCGGTATCGACGCGCTCCATAGACTTATTACCAATATATGGATGCAAGAACGGATCCCGACGGCGAGGGGTGTTGGACTTATCGTGCCAATTCACATGAAAGGTGACAAAAGTTCCTGTGAAAACTACAGAGGCATAACGCTCCTACACGCTGAAAAAAAATCGCTTCTGTAGTATATTGTCCCAAACATATTCGGCTTGAAATATACATATGTTTAGGGTACACTCCAATTATATAATATTTGACACACACATATTATATGTTTGGGAGGATATTGTTCTAAACAAAAATATTTCCGAAACATAGATTAATTTATAATTATTTATTTTGGCAATGTATCAATGCCTTAACTTAACGACAAGTTTTCTGTTTTTCAGATGTTCAAAGAGCATTTATTTATAAATTTTATATTTTTGTAAAATTTAATTAAAACATAAATCGAATAATCTTTCGATTTTGCTATAAAGTTTAACACGAAAGCTAGGAAAAACAAACTAATATTCGAATAAGTCAGCAACGTTTTTAAAATCTTTTTAAATAAAATATATTTGGAAAACTTTTTAGACAATAACTTTGTTTGTGTGTAAACACATATTTTATTTGTGAAATTAATATTAATACGTATATGCCTGTATATTAATACATGCCTTCCAAACAAAATTTCTTGATTTTCAAATAAAATTTATTTGTTAACAAATATATAATATTTAAAAAAATCGTTTCCAAGTACATTTTCTTTCAATTGAAACATATTAAAAATTACGATTTTCCTCCGTGTATATGTATGTTACAAAACTTTTACAAATATACTCTCAGAAAAACAAATGGAAATGTGCTACCTTAATGAATACTACTGCTAAAGTTTAACCTCCTGTTTTTGTAAAACGTTTTCGTTCATTTATGACGAAACGTCAAATTTCATTTAACTATAACTCGAAATCTATAAAACACAGGCATGAAATATTTTCGGAACAAACTATTTCCCAGATTTCCTATAGAACACGACGAATTATAGACTCCTGTGGCTCATATACATTTCGCGTATCAATTGACTGATTTAGGATAATTTGTCGTAGACGAACGAAAACGTTTTACAAAAACTGGGGGTTAATACAACAAAGGGAAACTGAAGCTTTTCCTATCCATAGTGTAGTAAAGCAAGGAGATACACTCTCAACTGTAGTATGTAATCTGATGCTACACTACGCAATTAAAGATCATACAAGAACGGGTAATCTGATTAGCAGATCGGGACTGACCATAGCATACGCGGATGATATTGCAGTTGTAGCTAGGAATACTCGCTACATGGAAGAAGTTTTCACAAATATCGAGAAATCAGCAAAAGAGGTTGGCCTTAGTATAAACGAACGGAAAACAAAATACATGAACATGTCGACGAATGCTAATAGACACCTCGTTAAAACCAGTAAGGAAAGGCTAAAGTCGGGCGGGGCCGACTATATATTACCCTACACCACTCCCGTAATATTGAATAACTCTGAAATATAAATTTTGTAACATAAATTTACTTTTGGGACATTTTATACTTAAATAATACACTGTATCACAGTGTGGTGTAGGGTATAAAAACGATTGGATGTAAAATACAGCTTCTACAGGACTAAAGAGCCAAATCGGATGAAACATATATATGGGAGCTATAGCTAAATCTTAACCGATTATCTTCAAATTCGTCAATGTTAGTCCATGGATCAAGAAACTCTACCATTCTAAATATCACAACGATTGGATGTAAACTACAGCATCTAAAGGGTCAACTTGGACGAAAGATATGCATGGGAGCTATATCTAAATATTAACCGGTTTTCTTCAAATTCGGCAATGTTGGTTCATGGATCAAGAAACTCTACCATTCTAAATTTCAAAACGATTGGATGTAAAATACAGCTTCTATAGAACTAATGGACCAAATCGGACGAAAGATATATATGGGATCTATATCTAACTCTGAACCGATTTTAACCAAATTCATTAGGGATCTTTGCAGCTGCGAAATACTCTAAACTGCAAAATTTCAGAACGATCGGAGTGAAATTGCGACCTGTAGTCGATGAACAACTTTACATGGACAGACGGACGGACGGATATGGTTAAATCGGCTCAGCTAGTGATTCTGAGTCGATCGGTATACTTTAAGGTGGGTCTAGCTGTGTTATTTTCAGGTGTTACAAACATCTGCCGTGAAACAGACTTATAATTCCCTGTACCACAGTGTGGTGTAGGTTATAAATATTAAAATCGGAGATTATAATTTCGAAGGCGTATCAAGCTTCGTATACTTGGGCGCACTTTTAAAAAACGACAACAGCATGCACGACGGCATAAACGACAGAAGATCCGCAGCAAATAGAGTGTTTTTGCTCACAAGAAGATCTTCACATCCAAACTAACTTCAAAAACATGGAAATTAAGCATTTACAAAACAATTAAAGGGGTTTCCAACAAGAGGTGTTATTTTGGTATTCAAAGAAAAATGCAATTTTTTGAGATAAAAGATCGGATGTTTATTTCATAATAAAGTGGAAGGTATGTCGTTAATAATGAAAAACAACATCAGCCAAAAGGACACCACGACCACACTTACGGGAACATATAATTTTCCTGAAATTTTCCATAACCAAATCGCAAAGTGGCGGCCTTATGTCCTTGATAGCCGCACGAATTCTATCTTTGAGGTTTTGAATCGACGCTGGGCTGTTGGCGTATACTTTATCTTTCACGTGGCCCCAAAGGAAGAAGTCGCAAGGTGTTAAATCACAAGATCTCGGTGGCCAATTGTGATCACCTCTTCGAGAGGTAACACGGTCCGGAAACTTTTCCCGTAACAGAGCAATGGTTTCGTTGCTTGTGTGGCACGTAGCGCCGTCTAGTTGAAAGTGAACGTTGTCCTGATCAATACCATCCAACTCCGACCACAAAAAGCCATTAATCATCTCTCGATAGCGCAATCCATTCACCGTAACTGTTGATCCAACCTCATTTTCAAAAAAGTAAGGTCCAATGGCCCCGCCGGACCATAAACCGCCCCAAACAGTCAAACGTTGAGGATGGAGAGGCTTCTCAACAATAACTCTTGGGATTTACGAGCCCCAGATTCGACAATTTTGCTTGTTGACGACGTAGTCAAGATGATTGATTCGATGATTTTCGATTTTTCGAATTTAATAATTTCAATGCGTTGTTGAATCGTGTATCGTTCCATTTTTAGTAATGGCGTAGTTTCTACTTGTCAAATGTCAAAAAATAAAAGCTTCAAAAGTGACAGCTACCGATCTGGGTAGTATCACACTATCTGGGGTAGTACGGATATAAACAATAGGGGTGATTCGCTTATTGACTTTATTCTAACTACCAACCTAAGTATTTGTAACATAGATAATAAACCGACCGTTAAAATTAAAGACAGACAAGAAGTTCTAGACGTAACGTTTGCTACTGACCGGCTGTCAGACAAAATTATTGGGTGGAATGTACTGGACGACCACTCATTCTCATATCATCATGTTCAAACTCGCTGAAAAAGCGCCTGAACCTGCCGTCCACAGAAATGTGAGAATGACAAAGTGGCACCTGTATGAGAAGAATTTCAAGAAAGTCCTCAAGTCCAAACTTCTGTACGAACCGAATGACAAAGCCGATCTGGATAATCTGGTCGAGCATATCACCACATAATTTAATAGTTCCCTTGAAGAAGCCTGTCCAAGAACAAGGTACAAAGGTAAAACTAAACCCCAATGGTGGACTTTTGAGCTAACGACTATGAAAAAGACCTGCAACAAGCTATTCAACAACGCTAAATCTACTGGGGTCGCTAATGTTTGGGATGCCTATAAAGAGCAACTCAAGATATATAAGAAGGAACTTAGAAGGGCGCAAAGACGCTCTTGGTATACCTTCTGTGGCGAAGTGGAAAATGTTTCCGACGCCGCTAGGCTGAGGAAGATATTATCTGCTTCACCCTGTACAGTGGGATGTTTACAGGATGAGGCAAATAACTGGACCAAAAACAGCGAGCAGTCGCTCAATGTACTGCTCGACACACATTTCCCGGGGAACTCTGTAACAGAACCCGAGGATCAGCAGGACCAACAATATTGCGAGTGGACTGCGAGCGTCGCTAGCTTGATGACTGAGAATAAGCTGGGCTATTAATAGCTTTGAGCCCTTCAAGTCACCTGGACCAGATGGCATTACTCCAGCAGAAATGCAGAAAATATTGAAGTACATTATCCCCTGGCTGGAGAAAATTTATGTAGGCTGTATCAGGCTTTCATACATCCCGAATCGATGGAGGGATACCAAGGTGGTATTCATACCTAAAGCGGGGAAGATATCAAACACTAGGATACAAAACTCCTGTCGGCGAACCAACATGCTTGCAATAAGGGCAAGTCTACAGAATCAGCCCTGCACGAACTTGTGAGCACTATCGAATAATCCCTGCATTTCAAGGAATTCACCATGGTGGCATTTCTTGACATAGAAGGGGCTTTTAACAACATTTGCTCAGATGCGGTAATTTTGGCACTGTCACATATAAAAGTTAACTCTAGTTGGATTAGACTAATTCAAAGTCTGCTCAACAGAAGACGCATAACAGCAAGTCTTGGGTCCACAACTCTCAAAAGGTTTGTAAACAGAGGGACCCCACAAGGAGGAGTACTGTCTCCACTAATTTGGAACCTAGCGGTGAATGAAATCCTGCTAGATCTAGAACGTTGTGGCTGCAAGGTCGTGGCATATGCGGACGACGTGGCAATCGCAGTGAGTGGCAAATTCGTAAACGTCCTCAGAGACATCCTACAGGTGGCTCTGAACAAATTGGCTAGATGGGCCAGAAGCAGCGGTTTGGGCATAAACCCAAACAAGACAGAATTGGTTCTCTTTACTAGGATGAATAAAGTCTCACATGTGCACCCTCCACCTCGGCTAAATGGAACAGATCTAGTCTTTTCTGAAAGTGCAAAATTTTTAGGAATAATTCTAGATAGAAAACTGTTATTTAGACTTAATGTATTGGAACGTGTAAGGAAGGCTAATGTCGCCTTATATTACTGCAAAAAGGCTGTAGGGTCGCGGTGGGGCCTCTCTCCTAAAATCGTCCACTGGATATATATAGCAGTAGTTCGTCCTATACTGCTATACGGCATTGTGGTATGGTGGACGGCAACTGACAAATTAACCATCACCAACCTACTAACTGCCTGCCTGAGCATAAGCGGAGCCTTAAGGACTACAGCTACCGATTCTCTACTAGCCCTACTCCATATACTCGCGATTAATATTGTGGCGAGAGAAGTTGCAACCAAAGCGGCAATAACATTAAACTGCCTATCAATGTTGAGGTACAAAAACTACGGTCACATGAGAATATCAAAGTGTAGTGCTATGGTAACCGACCGAGTGGACTATATACCAACGGTGTACACCTACGAGAGAAATTACATCACTATGATTCCCGCGAGAGATGAATCGGTTGGAAGAAAACCAGGTAATATAAACCATCTCCACTTTTACACGGATGGTTCGAAGCTTGATGAAAAGGTTGGCTTCGGAGTACACTGTGCAGAGCTTAGATTGGATATAGCTCACAGACTACCAGATACCTGCAGTGTCTATCAAGCCGAAATAATGGCAATATGGGAAGTAGCCAAGTGGCTGAGTCGCAACATAGTAACCAACACTGGCGTTGTCATTTACTCGGACAGCCAGGCTACCATCAATTCTCTGGAGGCAACATCCCTAAATTCACAAACAGCCCTCGACTGCCGCAGATCTCTTAACGAGATGGCTGAGCAGTTTAACATACACCTCATATGGGTGCCTGGGCATAGGGATATCCAGGGGAACTGCAAAGCCGATGAACTTGCTAGGAAAGGGACGACATTACAAATTCTCGAAGAATTTGCATACATTGGTGCGCCACTATCCACATGCAAGCTTTGGCTTAGGCAAGAGGCAATCAGGCAGTCCAACGAAAGATGGACAGAAATCGGCACCTGCAGAGTAGCTAGACAAATCTGGCCAAGGTATGACCTGAGAAGATCAAAATATCTCCTCGCACTAGAGAGGCAAAGATTGTCTACGTTAGTATCAGTTCTGACGGGACACTGCTTGATCGGCGAACACGCCAAAAGATTGGGTATTGACTCTAATGACTTCTGCAGAAGCTGTGGAGATGAGGAAGAAGTGGAGAGCATTGAACACTTGCTATGCGACTGTCCCGCTCTGAGTAAACGACGACTGGACATACTGGGGTCGGCTTTTCTAGGCAGCCTAACAGATCTTTCCAGTACCGATATTCGTAATATCGACAAATTTGTATATCAAACAGGTTGGTTTCGATGAGGGGCATTTCAGCCCGTGGTAACACTAGGGACCTAAACTGGTCTATGTGAGCTTGTATAAAAAAATACGGCTGCCACCCTAACCTAAACCTAAACAGCTGCCGATATACCGGGTGATTCAAAATAACACCTCTTGTTGGAAAACCCTGTATTAGGCCCTCGGCAACGTATGGATGCGAGACTTGGTCTACGACTGAGAGAGGAAGATTTTAGGGAAAATATTCGGCCCAACTCGTGATGTTAATGGAGACTACGTCCAATGATGCAACGCTGAATTGCTAGAAATCTTTCAAGGAGAGGACATCGTAAAATACATAAAAGCTCAACGCTTAAGCTGAGCAGGTCATGTGGCGCGCATGGACAACAGCAGACCGCAAAAGGCAATATTAAACTAAAGTGTAACACATCAAAGGAGTGACCTAAGACCCTATGTATTTTCGGCTGAAAACCGTTTTGGGTCATTTTAAGTCTTTGAGCAATGTCCGTTCGTATGCGGGAATATTTTTTTATCTCCCGCTAAGTTCGAAGATGGGCCGTGTGGGTTCACTACTTCTAGTACCTCCCCCATAAGGGGTTAACTTTTAGTGAAATATTCATTCTTTAATACCTTCTTTACTACTTACTCCAATCTCTGAAATTCCACACATAGTATTAGTTTATTACTCCCTAACACGTCAAAAAAATGGGCGAAGTTGTCACGCCCCTTTTGGTACCTCCCACACAAATGGATTTTGCATCAAAAGTTAACAGCTTATAACTTAAATACCAGTGCATACAAATGCTTGAAATTTTGTACAGTGTAATGCTTTTATAATACCTAGAGTCCAGAGAAAAGTGGGCGTTATTAGTACGCCCGTTCTGGTACCTGCCACACAAATTGACCATTTTGCATCAAAAGTTAACAGCTTACAAAATTAATACCAGTACGTACTTTAAAGTTATTAACTGCAATTTAAATTGATAATAATTTAATTAAAACAAAAAAATAAAATTTTTGTACCTCCCACACAAAATTACCAAATCATACCAAAATTACATAGCTCGTAACTTTAATATACCAGTGCACATAAACGCTTATAGTTCGGCACAATGCAATATATTTAAGATTTTACTGTTTACCGAAAACTAGGTGTATTTGGAAAAAACCCTTCCGGTACCTCCCACACAAACTGACAGATTTTTAGTGTAATGTGATGATTACTCACAAAGTGAGGGTATACCTTTCTTACTTGTTTTCTTTTGTATCCAACTATATCTTTGGCCTCATCATTATACCCTACACCACACTGTGGTATAGGGTATTATAACTTTGTGCATTTGTTTGTAACACGCAAATGTCTGTGCATGTATTCTTGTAATCAAAGTACAGGTCGCAATTATGGTCCGATTTCGACGAAACTTTACACATATCTTTTTTTGGCCCAAGGACGATCCCTATTGAATTTGGTTAAAATCGGTTCAGATTTACATATAGCCCCCATATATATGTTAGCCCCAATTTGATATTTAAGCGCTGTAAAAACTTTATTTTATATCCGATCAGTATGAAATTCGGCAGAAAGAGGTTTCTTATTATATGGATGAACACTGTTAAATTTGGAAGAAATCGGTTCAGATTTAGATATAGCCCCCATATATATGTTTCCCCCGATTTGACATGTAAGCGCTGTAAAAACTGTATTTTATATCCGATCAGTATGAAATCCGGCAGAAAGAGGTTTCTTATTATATGGATAAACACTGGTAAATTTGGAAGAAATCGGTTCAGATATAGATATAGCCCCCATATATACGTTACCCCCGATTTGACATGAAAGCGCTGTAAAAATGTTATTTTATATCCGATCAGTGCGAAAGTCGGCAAAAAGAGGTTTCTTTCTACATGAAGGAATACTGCCAAATTCGGAGAAAATCGGTTCAGATTTAGATATAGCTCCCATATATATGTTACCCCCCCATGTAAGCGCTGTAGAGACTGTATTTTATATCCGATCAGTACGAAATTCGACATAAGGAGGTCTTTTTACATGAATAAGTATTCAGGGAAGATCGGTTCAGATTAATATTAAAGCTACGAGTACATGTATATGTTCCTCCTGATTTGGTATCAAACCGCAATAGAAGTTGTATTTTACTTCCGGTCATTAAAATTTCCCAGAAAGATGTTTCTCAATTTCGGAACGAATATTGTTTAATTTAGCGATTATCGTTTCAGAATTAGATAATATGTTTCTACCCATTTACCAATTATTCCAAATTATTATGGCAATGACCCTTATCACATTGTTAATGAGGTGTAGGGTATTATATAGTCGGCCCCGACCGACTTTCTGTCCTTTCTTACTGGTTAAAGATATTACAGATTTTCTTCCATTCTTAATTGACGCCAGTGACGGAAGTCTGTCGTATTTGTTGATACATGTTACTGATATAATCAGCGTATCTATTCTTGAACTCGCGTGTCTGCAGAATTGAGATATTTAGGGGGCGTCGTTGCAATTGCTGCGTGGTTACATTTCAGAGGAAGCTTAACTTCTGCGACTACAAGATAGTGATCTGTGGCTTTTTCAGCGCTTCTCAATACACTTACAACTTGGAGCGTTTTTAACCATTTTTATACCCTACACCACACTGTGGTACAGGGTATTATGACTCTGTGCATTTGTTTTTACACCTAAAAGGAGAAGAGATAGACCCATTGATTATTATACCGATCGAATCAGAATCACTTTCTGAGTCGATTTAGCCATGTCCGTCTGTCAGTCCATGTATGTATTCTTGTAATCAAAGTGCAGGTCGTATTTATGGTCGGATTGTGATGAAGTTTAGCATAGTGCTCTTTTTTGGCCCCAGGACGATCCCTATTGAAATTGGTTAAAATCGGTTCAGATTTGGATATAGCCCTCATATATATGTTAGCCCCGATTTGACATGTAAGCGCTGTAGAGACTGTATTTATATCCGATCAGTACGAAATTCGACAGAAGGAGGTCTTTTTATATGAATAAGTATTCAGGGATGATCGGTTCAGATTTATATTAAAGCTCCATATATCACTTCCGATCATTAAAATTTTCCAGAAATATGTTTCTCAATTTAGGAACGAATATTGCTTAATTTAGCTATTATCGTTTCAGAATTAGATAATATCTTTCTACCTATTTATTTATTTTTCGCATTGTTAGGGAGGTGTAGGGTATTATATAGTCGGCCCCGCCCGACTTTCTGCCTTTCCTTACTGGTTACACCCTACACCACACTGTGGTACAGGGTATTATGACTTTGTGAATTTTTTTGTACACCTAACAGGAGAGGAGATATACCCATTGTTTATTATACCGATCGACTCAGAATCACTTTCTGAGTCGATTTAGCCATGTCCGTCTGTCAGTCCATGTATGTATTCTTATAATCATAGTGCAGGTCGTATTTATGGTCCGATTGTGATGAAGTTTAGCATAGTGCTCTTTTTTGGTCCAAGGACGATCCCTATTAAAATTGGTTAAAATCGGTTCAGATTTGGATATAGTCCCCATATATATGTTTCACCCGATTTGACATGTAAGCGCTGTAGAAACCACATTTTATCTCCGATCTTTATGAAATTCGGCAGAGAGAGTTTTCTTATTACGTGAATGAACACTACCAAATTCGTAGAAAATCCGCTCAGATTTAGATATAGCCCCCATATATATGTTTCACCCGATTTGACATGTAAGCGCTATAGGAACTGTATTTTAAATCAGATCAGTACGAAATTTGGCAGAGAGAGTTTTTTATTACATGTATGAACACTGTCAAATTCGGGGAAAATCGGTTCAGATTTAAACATAGTCCCAATATATATGTTACACCCGATTTGACATGTAAGCGCTGTAGAAACCGTGTTTTATATCCGATCAGTACGAAAATCGGAAGAAAGAGTTTGCTTATTACATGTATGAACACTGCCAAATTCTTATCGCAATGCCCATTTTCGCATTGGTAGGTTGGTGTAGGGTATTATATTGTCGGCCCCGCCCGATTTTTTGTCTTTCCTTACCGGTTTTCACATACATATGTGCTCATTTTTATTCTATATTGTTGATCGGGTCTGGTAATTTCCATGTACATTTGTGGTGCTGTTTATGTGGGAAGAAAGATCCTCCAATAGCAAGGTTATTTTCAGCGCACGTCTCTAAGAATAATTCTCCGTTTTCATTGCTTCACCAGGGCCTTCGAAGCCGGCATTATTACTTCCGATTCTGGCATTTATATCGCCTATTAATATTAAAATGGCATTTCATTTCTTCAGTAGGGGCGTAGCACTGTACTAACTTACTTAAGTTATTACTATACTGATGATATACCTACTCCATGTGTGTGTGGGGCATCGAGGCTTTATTTTCCAGAGTAGATGATTCGGTCGCTTTGGGAGATTGTGAAGTCACCACATCCGTTCCATCGTATTTCACTAATGCCGACAATACATATATTCAGTCTATTAAATTCTGCTGTCAGTTCCATGTTGCAAAACATATCCAGGGGCGTACAGAGGTCATCATCAGTTTGGTAGTTTGATGACAAGGCTGCTGTCTTTCTCGGGATCTGTTGTAGGTAAGCCTCCAACTTGCATCCTACATATTATGGTTCTGATCATTTAATTCAGAACTAGGTGATAAAGGTTATACCGCCTTATGTTCGTTCGCCAGGGCCTCATCTGTGGGAACAGGGTCCACCCCTGGAAGGTTGAAGTTGACATTTGCTTTTGAGAGGTGTTGGTGATGCATCGAAGCCTTGGACCACACTTTTTTCCTTTAAAAGCCTTTGAGGCTATCCTGTTCTTGCAGGGTAACTCTTGGCTGCACCAAATTGCACCCTTGAAAGATAGGACACATCTAGTACAAAAATTCAGATTTTTTAGATCTAAAACGCGAATTATTCAGTACGCAGCTAAAAAGCTAAGCAAATTTCCTTTATCGGAGTTCATTTGACATTACTATGCCCAAAAAAACGCTTAATAATACCTCATTTTGCAGATAAATCGAATAACCGCAGGAACACTATCTGCAGCTTGAAGTCGGGCGGGATCTACTGTAAAATACGGTGTTTTAGTTCTCATCTTTTATAAATTTCAGCCTAATCACTAGAATCATCCCTTATTTACCATTTAATATCATTTCCACTTTTCGTTATTGTATTGTGAATGACATTTCTATGACAGATGATATATAAGATTCAACCTTGAAGATTTTAACTCCGATTGTTTTTGCTGTTGCTTAGCGTAATTGGATAAGGATTGGCAAAAGAAACACGATTTTATATAAATATAAGGTGGTGTAAATGGAACAATTGATTGTTCTTACCAGAAATGCGACAATTGTTGTTCAGTTTATTCTTATTGCTCGTCGAATCGAACATTACATTATCTTAAATTCATATTACATACATATTTTTGGTTTCCCTGTGACAACTATGTATAAATCTATTGTATCGAATTTCATTGAATTCATGAAGTTGCCATTCCCTGTGTCCCCCATTGGTCTTTGCTGTTCTTAATATTACGTTTGTATTTTTGTTTATATTTTGTGAAAAACATTAAAAACCAGAATTCTTTAAAAAATATTTATATCATCTTTATTGTTATTGTTTACAATCAAGTTTTTTTTAGGTTTCCCTGTGACAACTATAAATCTATTGCAAAAATAATAAATAATAAGATATGTCATCCCGGAGCGAGTAAGTTGTCAGTTACGAACGAATAGAAATTTCAACGAGTAGGACTTCAAAGAGTGAGGTTTTACGCGGATTTCGGAGCAATTTTCCCGATTTTTTTGTAATTGTCACAATTAAAAAATTAATATTAATTGATTAGCGCAAAGAAAGTTCTAACTATGTTCGCGGAAAAGTGTTTTTTCGCGTGTGACATTTCATTCCTATTCGTTCGTAACTTATAGATTTTGACGTTTCGTACGGACGGCACATCTGTCTAATTTAAGGTTTGTGATCTATTGTATCGAATTTCATTGAATTCTTGAAGTTGCCATTCCCTGTGTCCCTCATTGGTCTTTGCTGTTCTTAATATCACGTTTGTTTCAATTTTGTGAAAAACATTCAAAACCAGAATTCCTTAAAAAATCTTTAAATCATTTGTATTGTTATTGCCTTTGAAAAGGTGTTGATGATTTTATTGGATTGTGGGTGTTTCCTTTGGTCTTTCGGATATTAAAGACGATTCAAACTTCATTGGCTTTTGAGTTTAAGCGTTGTTTGGAATGTACACAGACAACCCGGTGAACTGACAGACATTTAGTATACACGTACACACATACATACATACTCCATACTCGTACGTTCGTTTACGTCTGACACAGAAGCAATCACTTGGCTTCTGAGGGTTTTGTCCTTTTTGTGAAATAGTAGTGTTCAAATTTAAGAGTAATTCAAAGCTTCCGGTCATGACCTGTTCTCATCCAACTTCTACTAATTGCCGATGGAAGGAAGAACAATTGATGTTTGATGGAAGGTAGACATGGCGATGAAAATGAAAATGTTGGTGAAGATGATGATGAAAAGAAATCTTCGATTTGAACTTAGGAAATGAATGGAATAGATAATTGATGAGTTACGAGTACTCTGACGTTTGAATGGACGTAGTAATTACAAATCGAAAGATTGTGGTTGTTTTCTTCAACCATCTTTAGTTGAAGACTTTATTGGCTAATATGATTCCACTGGTTTCACAATTACACTGATAGAAAAAGCTTCGTCATTCGTCAAAAGTCAGCTAACTTACGGATAATCCTATCTATGAATTTGTTCATCGCCATGACGAATCTCTGTTTAAGTATACTAGAACAAGAAATATTTACTATTTCACTATTTCAAGAAAAAAAACCCATAGCGTGATTACATATCATCCTAGTATTCATGTTTAAATCTATGAAACAACTTGGTAATACTTTTATCCAATTTTATCAACATTTTGATGAATCGCAAAGATACACACGTCAACAAGCCAATCTGAAATCTACGAGATGCAGACTTGAATTGACCAAGCAGAGAATACAATATGCTGGACCTCATGAATACAATGCAATGCCACAGACTCTTAAAAATGTTGCTACGATTTCGGGTTTCAAAAGAAATATAAAAAAATATTTATTGGAAAGGTTAGAAACACTTCTCTAAATAACATTAAGATTGAATTGCCATTTAATATCAATGATTGAATAATATCTTTAATACTACCACCATTTAATTAATACTAAAACCTTAATTGTAATTTTATGGAATTTTCTTTTGCCAACTAGTCTCCAATAATGCCTATTGGCGCGGAGACACTCATAATTTGTAAATATTATTATGAAATAAAAATGAATTAAAAAAAAAAAAAAATCTACAAATTCCAGTAGAATTTCTTGCATAGCTGATAATATTTCATAATAGGAAAACCACACTGAAAAAAAGTCTACTTGAAATCATTGGAATTTTCTTAAATTTTAATATTTGTTCTTTGATTTGGCTCCAAAGACGAAGAAGTACATCTCGTACGACAATTAAATTCATTAACCATCTTCCATAATTTGTGTATATTATTCGATCTTTTTTATTTTTAATTAGAATAAATTATTATTAATTAGAATAAATGATTGACCTCGAGCTTGAAAAATCATTTATTCTAATTCATTAACCATCTTTAAACCAGAACATCAAACGTCTTTGAAAAAATTACTTCGATGAAGCCTTGCTTCACGTGATGAAGCAATGGTGTAGCGACGGAGACAACAGACGGTTCACAGGCGGGTATTACGTAGTGATAATAAACTGCTACAATCTGCATTTCTACATACATATGTATACGTATACACAACGCGCACAACACAACATATCCAATGACCGGCTCAAATTTGGTTGCGAAAGACCATGTTTAACTCCGCGCCAGAGTGGCGGGAGTTAGAAGAAGAAAAACAAAAAGTTTATATTTTTATTTCAATTATTTTATATTTATGTCGTTGGCAGTGTGCCATAAGCGGTGCGGGTGTGTTTATCAACTAAAGTACAACCCTGACGGCGTTGCCATCAGTTGTGTAATTTCAGTCAGCTGTTGTGACTTCAACAACATGTAAGCGGCGTAGAGACTGCATTTTATTTCCGATCAGTGCGAAATTCGACAAAAAGAGGTTTCTTCTTACATGAATGAGCATTCAGGGAAAATCAGTTCAGATTAAGATATAAGCTCCAAATATGTTCCTACTGATTTGGTACCAAAGCGCAATAGAAGTTGTACCTTACTTCCGATCATTTCAATTATTGTCAATATGCATCCTCGTTGCATGTGACGCTTCTGGTTCTGATGATCTTGTTTTCTTCGTAAGTTGTTCATATTCTGTTCTGAGTCTACATCATCACCCGAGTTGGACTTAACATTCAAGGTCATGTTTTGTTCAATTCCGCATTTTTCTGCTATTCCTAGTCTGCAAGTCGGTATACCGAGATATAACCGTGTTAAAATTTGGAAAAAATGCTAAAAAACCTTCTTGAGCAAACAAATTTGCGTCGTCATTAAATTATTAATTGCGCCAACTTAACTAAACGAAAGATGCAAAAGTTTTTATTTTTTTTTTCAATAAATTAACGGTTGATAACATTGATTCCAGTCCATACAAACACTTCAAATTTTATGCAGTGTAATGCTTTTATAGTACCTACAGTGCTATGCAAAATGGCGCTATTGCCAGCCAAGCAACTAGTCTATTTTGTGTTATTTCCGCACCCCTTATGGTACCTCAGAAACAAAATAGCCCAAATAAAACATATGAAAAATGATTTTTTGATATTCCTTTACTAAATGTAAAGCGCAATTCAGTGTGAGGTTTGATTTTCAATATGTCTTATTTACAGATCACGCGTGACTCATATCCAAAACCCCAATTTTTTTTCATTACCGATTTCTGAATTGTTGATGAAATTCAATAGGGTAATTCCAAAAGAAATCGACCCACTCTGAAAATTTATGAATTTCGATATTGCTGAAATTTTTTTTTACATTGTTCACAAAATGGTAAGAATTTGTATGAGAGGTACTAGAAGGGGCGGGGCAATAACTCCCACTGTGTACTGGCATGTAGGTACTATAAAAATATTACACTGCATAAAATTTCAAGTATTTTTATGTACTGGTATTAATGTTATAAGCTGTGAATTTATTGTAAAAATTGGTCTCTTTGTGTGGGAGGTACCAAAAGGGGCGTGACATTTTCGCCCATTTTTGTTCAGCTTATAAATACGGTGAAATAATTACTACGTATGAAATTTCATTGGATTCCCATGAGTAGTATAGAAGTTATAAGAGTTTTAACATGTCACAAAATTTTAACCGTTTGTGAGGGAGGTACCACAGGGAGGGGTCCGACATGGGCCACCTCAAAACATTAAGTAGATTTTATGAATATATTACCACATACTAATTTGTAAGTCATTCGGTCACTCCTTTTCAGAGGTATCATTCGCATAATCCAGTCAAACGGACAGACAGACGGACGTTAAGTAAGTCATATCGCTTGAACCCATTGAGCACCCATTCTGAAAATTTTATATTTTATGGAGCAATATGGGGGTAATATCCAGAAATAAAATTAAAAAAATTGAAAATACTTTTTCCAGGATAATCCAGGATTAAGGACATTTTCGTCCTTTTGATATCCTTAATACACATATAGTTATCCTTATGTGTGTAATACTTAGAAATAACGTTAATATATTTAAGATGGTACTTATTTCAATTAAATCTGACATTCCGTTCAAAAGTTATGGCGGCTTGAACATAGCTTATTTTTTTACAAAACAATGTTGATGTCCTACTTTGGCACCCTATAAAATCTAAACCGCTACAAATTTTGACATACGGTAAACTGTCATTATGTCGTAACATCTTGCAGTATGCGCATGCAAAATTTCAGCAAAATCAAAAAGGTAAAATTTTCAAAGGTTCTATAATTTAGTCAAATTTGAATTTTAGAGGAATAAAACTTCTGTAGGTCAAAAGTGGTCAAAGAGGTTTTGCTACCAGTAGAAATGTGAAAGTGTCTCTTTAAGCCCATATATACTTTCGAACCTGTCTTGACCTGTCTGTATAACACTTTTTTAATTCGAATGAATAAATGTGTTTTTCCCTTTTTATACCCTCACTTTAGTGTGACGGAGGGTATATATCATTTGCTACGGAAAAAAGTGTAACACGTCGAAGGAGTGACCTAAGACCCCAAGTATGTTCGGAGGAAATCCGTTTTGGGTCATTTTAAGTCGAATGAGCAATGTCCGTCCGTCTGTCTGTCTGTCTGTCTGTCTGTCTGTCTGCTGGCTGGTGCGCACGATAACTCTCGAAAGGAGTAACCGATTGACCTCAAATTTGGTATGTGGTAATATTTTTTTCTATCTCCGGCTAAGTTCGAAGATGGGCCATATTGGTCCACTCCTTCTAGTACCTCCCCCACAAAGGGTTAAAATGTTGTGAAATATTGATTCTTTAATAACTGCTATACTACTTATTCGAATCTTTTGAAATTTCACACATAGTATTAGCTTATTAGTCGCTATCAACTCGAGAAAAATGGGCGAAGTCGCCACGTCCCTTTTGGTACCTCCCACACAAATGCTCCATTTTGCACCAAAAATTAACAGCTTATAACATTAATAACAGTGTATAAAAATACTTGAAATTTTGTACAGTATTGTGCTTTTATATTGCCTACAGTCCAGGGAAAAATGGGTGTTGTTGCCACGCCCCTTTTGGTACCTCCCACACAAAGGTACCTTTTTGCACCAAAAGTTAATAGCTTATAACATTAAAACCAGTGTATAAAAATACTTGAAATTTTTTACAGTGTAATGTTTTTATAGTGCCTATAGCCCTGTGAAAAATGGGCGTTATTGCCACGCCCCTTTTTGTACCTCCCACACAAAATTCCCAAATCATACCACAATTTACTGTCTCATAACGTTTATACCAGTGCACATAAATGCTTATAAGTCGGCACAGTGCAATGAATTTAAAGTATCTAATGTTCAGCGAAAAAAAGGTGTATTATATAAACCCCTTCTGGTAACTCCCACACAAATTGACAGAATAATTCGAGTAATATTCAATATTACATTACTCACAAAGTGAGGGTATACCTTAGTCGGTTTACCCGACTGAAACTTTCTTACTTGTTATTTTACCTGTTCATATGACTTTGTATGTATGTACACCGAGCCATGTTGTGTGTGTTATATCATATAGTTATCAATATATTTATATGTATATCATATAGCTGGACCCGGTCCACTTAGTTGACCCAGACTTCAGATTTCGGATCCCATTCAATTTTGGACTAATTACGTAGACTGACACCAAATATGTATACAAAAAATTACATTGATCTTTAACAAATTGCACAAAAGTACAGCACTCTCGCTAACAAATTGTGCAAGATATATCAATTTAAAATATTGACTTATATGGCAGGGGCCACGCTTACTGGTCATATCCCGCCCATTTTCAATCTTGTAGACAACCACCAGAAACATATACACTAAATTACAGCAATATCGCTTACAAATTGTGCAAGATATTCCAATTTCAAAACTTGACTCACTGGGTCGGTGCCACGCCCATTAGTCTGATCCCGCCCATTTTTTGGCCAATCATGTAGACTGGCACCAGATACATCGCAAAATTACAGCACTCTCGCTAATATATTGTGCAAGATATCTCAATTTGAAAATTTGGCTTATATGGGCGGGGCCACGCCCATTTGTTCGATCCCGCTCATTTTTGAACCAGTCACGTAGACTACCACCAGATGAATATACGCAAAATTTCAGCACTCTCTGTAACAAATTGTGTAAGATATCTCAATTTCAAAAATTTGGCTTATATGGGCGGCCCATTGGTCCGATCCATTTTGTGACGTATTACGCAGAATGCTACCAGATACATATACGCAAAATTTCAGCACTCTCTGTAACAAATTGTGTAAGATATCTCAATTTAAAATTTGTCTTACATGGGCGGAGTCACATATTGTGACTTATCTCGTAGACTGCCACAGTAGGGGGGAAATGTCTACTGTAGATAGTTGGGCCGCAAAATGTCGTTATGCCGCCAAAAGGTCGTTAATCCGCCGAAAGGTCGTTAAAAATTACGCCGAAAGGTCGTTAAAAATTACGCACGTGACAACGCTGTGTACCATTGTTGGCAATGTTCTGAAAAGTGAATGTATGCACCCCGTTGGTGGTGTTTTGAACAGTTCATGTATGTGTATAGGCATGCCGCCGAAAGGTCGTAAAGAATTACGCACGTGACAACGCTATGAAAAGTTCATGTATGCACCACGTTGGTAGTGTTTTGAAAGGTTCATGTATTCGTTGGTAATGTTCTGAAAAGTGAATGTATGCACCACTTTGGTGGTACGTTGGTAGTGTTTTGAAAGGTTCATGTATTCGTTGGTAATGTTCTGAAAAGTGCATGTATGCACCACTTTGGTGGTATTTGGCCGTGTAATGCACTACGTTGATAATATTTCTATAGTTATGCCGCCAAAAGGTCGTTAAGAATTACGCACGTAACAACGCTATGCACCATCGTTGGTAATGTTGTGAAAAGTTCATGTATGCACCACGTTGGTAGTGTTTGTAACAACGCTATGCGCCATCGTTGGTAATGTTTTGAAAACTTCATGTATTTTGCCGTGTAATGCACCATTGTTGGTAATATTTTAAAAATTCATGTATTTTACCGTGTAATGCGTCATTGTTGGTAATATTTGTGTGGCTACTAGAATTCGGAGCATGTATTTTTCAGTGTAATGTACCATCGTTGGTGATATTTTGAAGATTTCATGTATTTTACAGTGCAATGCGCCATCGCTGGTAAAATTTAAACGTGGCTACTAGAATTCGGTGCATCGTTGAAATATAAAGAATTCGGCAACCAAAAATTGTTTACCTGGATTGAGGATTGAAGTGCAATCCGAGGACGGACTTAGGAATATGTACGTGTGCGACATCGTGTTAATTGAATACAATCCGGGGACAGACTTAGAAATGCGTATGCGACAGCGTTATGCGTCATCACTGGGTAGTTCCCGAGGGCGACTCAGCTGGAGGGGTGAGATGTGGTTAGATATCGCTGATAATGTTTCAAAAAGGTTTGTAGAATTTGGGAACCAAAAAGTGTTTGCTTGGTTTGAAGATTAAAAAAGCAATCCGAGGGGGGTATATTTGTGAGTTTTATCATTTGAAAATCTAACGGTGTCCCACCTGTGGAATTCTTGTCTAAATTTGTGGTAATATACATTTGAGTTGTGATTGAAGAAAATCTCTACTTGTGGTAAAGCAGGTCAATTAAATATTTAGGAGGTGTAAAGGTTTTTATTATTTTCGTTTTTGAGAATCAAATGTGCACATAGAATTCATTAGAATCGAAAAGGGTGCATTAATTTCGTTAGAAGAAGTATTGTATAGAATTAATAATAGTTAAGGTTTAAAACGGTTTGCAGAGAAATCAACCTAGAAGTGTGGGAAAAACTTAAAACGAATACCAGCAGATTTGTATAAAATGTCTATAAAGTGATACTCTGATTGTGTGGTTTGTGTTAAAACAGCCCTTAGAAAATAATAGCTCAAGACATTGTGAGTGTAAAAAGTGGACCTCTTCAAAACAATGTGTCTGTAAAAATAGAAATATAAAAAGGTATGTAGCGTTTCAGTGAATCAGTACATAGCATATCTTCTCTGCGTAGAGACAAATACTAAAATTAAAAAATACATTTTAAAAACAAAAAAAAAAAAATGAATTCGGAAGAATTTTTGGATTACGAAATTGACGCCATCATCGCAATGAAGGATGAGGACTTCGAACAAGTGGTTGAAATGCAAGCCAAGAAGGAGGAAGAAATATGGTGTGCACCATATTTTCAGCATGGACAAGTACTCTCAGAATATGGCGTTGACGAATACCAACCGATAATAAGTGTCGCAGAAATGGAAAAAATAAGAAGAGAAGCCGACACGTGGACATTAGACGACCTAATGCCCTAATTAATTAACTATTAATAATATGTATTTAAAATAAATAATTAAAAAAGTATATAATAAAAGTACACTCATGCATATAAACAAATGGTGTTTTTCTCTTTATTCGAAAGTTTTGGGGTGATTTCTGTAACCTTTTTAGAGTATGTAAATTTCAATCGGTGGCAACAATTGTCGCTCATGTTAATAGTACATATCTTTTCGATACTCGTGTATAAATAGACGAGTAATTTTCAAAAATATATACAGTTCAAATATAACCTTCTCAAGATGTCGTCTAACACTGAATTAGTAAAGGCATTCAATTTTTTAAACTTTAAAAAAATTGTTAGTATCAAGGAGCTAAATCTTAATACGGAATATATTATCAGCGGAGCGTATAGGACGACAACAAAATATGGTGAAAAAGTTGTGCTTAAACTGGAGGATAGCATTCTATATTTACCATCGAGATTTAATTCCTTAGGAGATGATGCATTAAACCGTTTTTGTGACGGAGTATTTTCGCTGATTAAAACACCACTGCGTGAAGGAGCCGATAACACAATATTTAAATTAGAAATAAAACAAATTTTACCAATAGAGACATTTTATTCACCATATTTACAATGATTTTATAATATAAGTTAATAAATAAACAAAAAATGATATTCAACTAAATTTGTATATGTTTTCATTATCAACATGTGGGGGTATTTTCATGCTATAAAAGAGAGGCTTAACATTTCTCTACTAAACAGTATTTATCAAACGCTGCGAGAAGAATGGTTTATTTAAAACTATCGAATTTAAATAAACAATACATTATGGATAACCATTTTCAAAATGAAGAGGAGCGATTGAAAACCTTCAAAAACTGGCCATTAGATTTCATTAGCTGCAAAGAACTGGCTATGACTGGAATGTTTTATACGGGTGAAGTTGTCAAGACCAAATGCTATTTCTGTGAAGTTGAGATATATTCTTGGAAACATAATGATTCTCCGATTTCTGAACATCTGCGCTGGCCAAAATCATGTCCACTGCTGAGGCGACTAGCTACGAACAATGTACCAATAAATTATGTGGAATTGGATCGTGCGCTACCAAGATTAGGTTTTGATATATGTGGTGTAAATGGTAATAAAATCGAAAAGCAAAATGTGACTAGTGAGAAGAGACCACGTTGTTTTTTCAAACTAGATTTTACAAATCCACACACACAAATTTTATTATGTATAGTTACGTTTTATATTTATAAAGAAATAAAAACAAATTTGAGCAAATAAAACACATGTTTTTCTTTTTTTTTTTAATTGTTAGTAATTTATTTCGTCTAGGATAAAATCCTGAATCTGATGATAATTTTTCTCAATAAATACAAACAGTTTAAATAAATTATTTAGAGCACACTTAAATCTATTATCCATATGAATTGTACAAGAAGTATAATAGTTATTCAAATTTGATAGACTCATTTTATCCTCAAGATTAATTATAGTCGTATTAACATATTTTGATAAAAAGTCTTTTTTAGCTTTACCTACGACAAAAATATACTTATAACTATTTAGAGGTGTAAGAATATCGCCAACACTGCAGTAGTCTATTGAACCCACCGACCAATCCAACCCATTTACGAATTTCTTGCAGTAGTTGTTTTTCCCACGTCCTGCTTTAGTTAATTCACGAAAACCGAAAGGTTGTTTGAATAGAAAGTAATTTGGTACGACAGTGGAACCACCCATAAACGCCAGCTCTTTCATATATATACCGTTATCATTACCGTGACAGTATTGAAAATCCAATATGGTAATTTCCGACCTTTTGATTTTATACATTGTCCAAGCTGTTTTCGTGGTAGACTGATAGGTGTAACTTTCTTTTTGCAGCCTTTATATACGGTTTCACTTTAAGAAAAAAATTATAGTACAATTTACTCAGTCAACGATAATGGAGCGTAGAACTAAAGCGGCGGATAAATTCCAAAACCACAACGTTGTCTTTGAAATGGAGTATTTCGTTAATTTAAATTTAAAGGTTAAATGTGGATTCTCAACTACATGGAAATTCGAGCCTATAATATGGCTCCAAAATAAACGGAAAGATTTCGTTGGGTTTTCTCGCGACATGTGGCTTTACCTGATGACATACAAAGAGTACATTCAGGTGCGGCTGGACCAGTTTGAATTTTTCGATTCATTCAATTTAATGAATGACCCGCCCAAAGAAAATATCAATTTCGATTTTCGACAAAAGGATGGTCGTTGTTTCTTAGTCCTACAGCAAAATGGTAACAAAATCAAAATTGACGTCGAAACATGGCGCTCTATAACCAGAATAGGAATATTTCTAACAACATTCATATGCTGGAATGGCATACTTCAGAAGCAGATTGCATTTTTTTATGATAATTTTTATATTCCTACATGTTCTAATTTAAATAAAACCTATGTTCAAATAACTGATATAAAAGGTTATTATGAGAAAGATGTTGAGGTCGATTTAACCAGATTATGTTTTGAGTTTGGTAAAAAAATGACAAGTATTATTAAGAAAGATGTACAAATTTATAAATTATATTCTAGAATTGATTAATAAAATTACGAATTTAAAAAGAAAAAATAATTTTTAATTAAATTGGGAAAGAAATTTTAGACACAAATGACCACAATTAACAGTATTGAATTGTTGGTCCCTCTTATAATTATAGCTTATGTTTTTTCCTAAATATTGTACTATTTCTATTGGTGGCTGAAGATTTCCAAAACTGTCATAGTAATTGGTTCGATTATATTTTTTGTAGTATGCTACCCAATGAGTACCAGGACCTTTATATGAGTCTAGGTTAACTATACCACACTCTCTAACATGAGGCTTTTTCGGGAGTTTATCTCTCATGAAGACTCCTCTAAAATGCGAGATATATTTAAACGCAAATAATTTTAGATCATTCTCAGTTAGAGGTTTATTGGGTAGCTGATTTATCAGTTTTTTATGTTTTGTTTATTATTATATACGATTCCCAAACCTTTCTTATAAGGTTTCAAATAAAGGCCCTTTCCCATGGCAATACTCTCCATCTTCCTATTATGTCTAGAATTCTCCTCAAGTTGTTGCTTAGCATTCTTCGCAGAATGTACAGCTTTTGCTATTGATGCACCACCCGAAGCTAAGGCCCCCAAAGCACTGAGTGGGGTCAATATTGGAATTAAAGGAAGAAAGCCTTCTATTTTAGGAACTCTTATAACTCTAGGGATAATAACATGCGATTTTCGCCCCTTAAATGATTTAGCAATAGCTTTTCGAGCGATCATTATATCTGTTTTAATATCTTCTGGCTTTTGCTTCTTTAGAATTCTGGTCGCATTCGCTATAGTCGTAGAAAACATTTTCTTCCCACATAGGCGTTTATGAGGTTTTTGGGACACCCCCATCCCCATTTTCACTTTGGCCTTCATAGCGTTAGAAACCAAATATGCGTTTAATTTTTCCCTCCAAGTGCTATCCTTAGCTTTAACTCGATCCCAAGCTCTTTGAGATAACTCTATATCCGCTTTATGCCGCTGATGTATATCCTTGTTTTGTGTATATGCTATATCATGAGTTTTGCAAGCGGCATCCAAACTATTTATTCCTTTATCACCTCTTTCCAGCCGCTTTTCTAATTTTGTTCCTGGGCCACAAAATTGATAACCAGGTAAATGAAGTTCAAATGGCAAAGAATCAATTAATTTATTCAGCAACCCTCCCCCTTTTTTTTTTTTTTTTTTTTTTTTTTTTTTTTTTTTTTTTTTTTTTTGCTGCGCTGGAGGTGTGGAATCTTCTGAAAGATGTATGATTCAGCCCGTACTGAAAAACATGCACGATTCTTACGTACTAAACCACACCCCCCTCTTCGACCATCACTCCTTCACGGAACTGCTGTGAAGTATTACTTCGTGAAGGATGGTTAGCCATTAGGCTATCTACTGCACTCTAAATCGTATTCATTTCTGTGTTTCTCCGTATATTGTCTACTCTATGTAGCTCTAAGATTGTGTTTGTCACTAATTCCGATACATTTCGCCATGTATCCTCGCTTTGTAGCATATACTCGATCACGGTCGAATGTTCCATTGTAGGTACGCCTTCTCGGTCGAACCTAGGGCAGAGGAATATCACGTGATTTGCGTCTTCTTCCTCGTCCACACAGTTTGGGCACATAGGCGAGCTATCGTGTCCAAATCTGTGCAGATATTTCCGGAAGGCACCATGATCTGTTAAGAACTGCGTGAGGTAGTAGTTCGTATCTCCGTGTTTTCTGTTTAGCCATACACTTATATTAGGTATAAGGAGGTGTGTCCATCTTCCCTTTGCAGAAGTGTCCCAACGAGATTGCCAAGTGGCGATCGATGAGGAACGCTCTTCCTTGGTAAACTCGGATCTCTGCTTTTTATTCTCTGGCTTTCTATCATAAATCCGTTTCATTTATATAGCTACAATGTCAATTGGGATAAGACCAGCGACTACACCTGCTGCATCCTCCGATATCGTACGATACCCGGAAATTGTACGAAGACAACTTAGGCGGTATGTGGACATCAGCTTCTTCCTATACAATTTTATGCTCAATGAATGCGCCCATACGGGAGAGGCATAAAGAATCACGGAGTTCACTACCGTGGCTAGTAGTTTCCTTTTCGCAAGTCTAGGGCCTCCGACATTGGGCAACATTCGTGCCAGTGAGGCTTGCGTTTTTGCGGCTTTCTTGCTTATGTATTCAATATGCTCCTTAAATGTCAGCCTGTTGTCAATCATAACTCCCAAGTATTTGAGAGAGCGACTTGAACGGATAACTTTATCTCCAACGATCACGTTCATATATTCTGTTGCTTTGCGACTTGTAATGAGGATTGCCTCTGTTTTATGAGCAGCTAGTTGTAGGTGTGCTGACTCGAGCCAAGTTTGCACCTGTTTGATAGCCGTGTTAGTGGCTGTTTCTATGCTATCGATATGTTTCCCGACCGTGATTATAGCGATGTCATCAGCAAAGCCTATAATATTAACCCCATTTGGGAGGGGGAGTCTCAGCACATCGTCATACATGATGTTCCACAACAGTGGCCCCAGGACTGATCCTTGTGGGACGCCGGCGGATACACTGTAGTGCTCCAGCCCGTTGTCGCCCAGGTATATGAGCTTCCTGTTGTCAAGATAGCTTTTTACCATATCTACGATATACTTCGGGGCTTCTGTTCGCACAAGGGCTTCGTAGATGTGCCCCCAATCTGCGGAGTTGAAGGCGTTCTTCACATCAAGGGTAACGACGGCGCAATATTTCTTTGTTCCGCCTTTCCACCTTGCTCCTTCGATGGCCTTCGTCGCCGTATCAACTACCAGCTTCACTGCGTCGATGGTAGACCGCGCTTTCCTAAAACCAAATTGTCTTTCGGATAGAGCACAGTTTTCTTCGACTGCTGACATTAGCCTATTGTAGAGGATTCTCTCCAAGATCTTACCCATGGTGTCTAGGAGACATATGGGGCGGTAGGACGATGGTTCCCCCGGTGGTTTTCTTCCTTTGGGGATTAGCACAAGCTTTTGTATTTTCCAATGGGTGGGAAAAATTCGGTCACGCAAACACCTCTGGAATGTGTCGAGGAAGATTTCTGGTCTACGATTGATTGCGGCCTTTAATGCGATGTTTGGTATTCCATCTGGGCCTGGCGCTTTGTTAGTACCAATTTTTACGCATGCTTCTTCTAGCTCTTCCCGAGAGATATCCGGTATTATTTCGGAGCAACCCTCCCCCTTTGACGGTTCTTTTGTTAATAAATTTATTTTTCGAATATATTATCATTTTATATAATTTGTATGTTTCTGTAAAGACAAAAAGTGTATATAAATTTGAATGAGTAATACAATTGTCTACAGTTGCAAAAATGCGTTTAGTAAAACAGGATACTAATATTAATGTGCGAAATTTTGATTTCACACCAAATAATTCTAATAAACTGAGACATAGTCCGTTATTACCAAATTCAATACGTGCATTAATAGTTGGACCATCGAATTGCGGAAAAACTAATATTATGATAAGTCTTATTGAGAGTCCAAATGGTTTAAAATTTGAAAATATCTACTTATACTCCAAATCGTTGTATCAACCAAAATATGAATATTTGAAGACACTTATAACACCTATAAAAGGTATGGGATTTTATACATTCTCCGATAATTCAGATGTAATAACACCAGATCAAGCTAAAGCAAATTCCATAATAATATTCGATGATGTTGCATGTGGAAAACAGAATAATATTCGAAATTATTTTTGCATGGGGAGACATAAAAATATAGATTCATTCTATTTATGTCAAACATATACGTGTATACCTAAGCACTTAATACGTGACAATGCTAATTTAATTATCATGTTCAAACAGGATGAAATGAATATGAAACATATATATAGCGATCACGTGGGGAGTGATATGCCACTAAAATATTTTTTGGATATATGCCGTGAATGTTGGGCGGATGAACACGGTTTTTTAACTATAAGTAAATATAATGACATTAATGGTGGTCGATATAGAAAAGGATTTGATATATTTATTACCATTTAGTACTTGATAATAACCCAATCGGAATAGACGTCACATTTAAACCCGATTACTAAAACAGCTCAGTTGAAAAGTAGAACTGATCAGTTCAAAAACAAAACAGATCAGTTTGAGAAATATAACTACTCAGATCAAAATATAGAACTAGTCAGTTTAAAAAGGAAACAGATCAGTTTGAAAAATAAAACTAGTTAGTTTAAGAACCAAAGGTGAATAATTCACTAAAACTAATAAAAATACGCTCTTAACAATCATTTAAAATTAATGAAAACGTCATAAAAGAGCTAATTAAGTCTAGAAAAATTTTGAAAAAGAAATTTCAAAGCATTAAAATGGGCCAAAATGAGGCATCAAATCAGCTAGAGAGTACATTAAAACCCATAACCACACCACTAAATAAAATCTTAAAATTGACAAATTAGAATACGCCCATCAAAATTGAAAAGAATACACGGCAAAAACTGTGTAAAGATGAGAATCTTGAGAATTTCAACTCTGAAAAGAAATTTAAGTCTGGGTTTGATAGTGATAACCTTCGAAATGAATATGGGGAAAATGACGACGAATTTTTTTCACAATCGGAGGGGGAAGAGCAAAAGGACGAAAATGATGTTGATTTAATATCTTTGAAAAAGGACAAACAACTTGATACTATATATGGACCACATGAAGATGAAAATGGTGAATGGAAATTTGGTAATAGTAGTCTTCAAATAAATAAGGATAAAATAATGATTGGAAATCAAACGTGGGCGTTAACACCTGGATTACATGAACTCCTATTTTTAAAAAATCCTAAGAATTATGACTCATCTGAACTGAGCATCTACAAAAGGATTTTAACAAACACAAATGCACACAGAAGAAATAATGAATCAAATGGACAAATAAAAGGAAGCAGAGGTTTTAAATACAGTAATATAATAAAACAAATGTTTCAAACTACTCACACAGGTGAAGGATTAATGAGTCTGAACCTTAAAAAACCTAACTATATATACTGGGATGATCCAAATGAATTAGTTGAACGACTTAGACTTTTAATCGCATCCGAAAGTGCTGGTAATAACAATCAAAATAATGAAATAATATCAATTATTGAAGAGTTAAAAGAAGCAAATATAATATATTAACTTTATTAATAACTGCTTAATTACAAAATGAGCGTCGACAAGTTCGGACACTTTTCAAATTCCGAATCTTTAAGGAGGAATGTTTCGAAAATTTTTGGGGTTGTTGTTGACCGGTATTATAACCTCGATATCCAAAATAAGAAAATCAAAAATTTGGCGCCACCATCAGAAGACAGAGACGCAATCAACAAAGTTTATTTACAAACAGAATTATCTCATTCGCAAGAAATATTAAAAAGAACATTTAAAGCTGAATTTGGTGATATTAGAGAGGAGATAAAACAATTAAAAGCTAATCTTACGGACGTATTTGAGGTGTTGTCTAAAATGTCAGTACCTACACCCTTAATATATAACAGTCATAGTTAGTCATGGAGAGAAGAACAATTGTAAACGAGATTCATTCTCCTGCACGAAAGCACTTTCCTCGTAGGAGTGTAATCATGAAGGGTATTGATGATTTATGGCAAGCGGATTTTGTCGAAATGGGGAATTATTCAACAATAAATAAAGGATACAGATATTTGCTAACCGTTATTGACACTTTTTCAAAATATGCCTGGGCAGAAGCAACAAAAACTAAAACGCCTCTGATGTTTCCAAAGCTATTCAAAAAGTAATGAGCCAGGGTAGAATACCAAAAAATTTGCAAACTGACGATGGAAAAGAGTTTTTTAACAAAGAATTTAAGGGGTTAATGGAAAAATATTCTATTAATCACTATTCTACATACAGTGTGATGAAGGCTTCAATTGTTGAACGTTTTAATCGAACATTAAAATCATTAATGTTTCGAGAATTTTCATACAATGGGTCTTATCATTGGCTCGATATTTATAAGCAATTGATTGATGTTTATAATAGCAACATTCATCGTACCATAAAGATGGCACCCAAAGATGTAAATCGACAAAATGAGAAAATTTTGTTGGATACAGTATACAGCCACCTAAAAATTTTTCCAAAATCTAAATTGCGTGTGGGAGACTACGTTCGTATAAGTAAATACAAAAATATATTTGAGAAAGGATACACCCCAAATTATAGTACAGATATATTTCGAATCAAGTCTATCCAGATAACGAATCCTGTGACATACCTCTTGGAAGACTATGAAGGAAATCCAATCAAAGGGGGGTTCTATGTGGAAGAAATTCGACGCACTCGTTTCCCTAATACATATCTTGTAGAAAAGGTCTTAAAAACTAGAGGTGACCAAGTATATGTTAAATGGTTGGGTTTCTCCAGCCAACACAATTCATGGATAAATAAAAATGAAATTTTGTAAATAAAATATTTTACACAAAATAAATTAAAAAATTATCAAAACGTTTTTCATTCAACAACTAGCGTTCACAATGTCAATAACACTAGCCTTAACTGGAAGGTCATCTGTTTTAACAGCTAATTACTTTCCGCCAATTCAATTAACTGAAGACTACGAGTGTGCACGTATAGACTTTCACTCATATAATTCTATACCAAATGTGGACTATGACAATAATTTGTTTCATATCGGGGATCAGATAATAGAAATTCCTGTCGGATCTTACGAGCTGTAGGATATTGTAGATTACCTGAAAGGGGTATATGGAAAATATGATGGCCACAAAGCTATAGAGATTGCTGCAAATACTGTACAAATTGAAATATTTTCCTCTCATGACGTCATAGATTTTAATCAAGATCGGTCAATAGGAACATTGTTGGGATTCGGTGGGAGAATTTTGGCTGCGAATATGAGACATAGCTCTCAGTTACCTGTAAATATTTTGAAAGTAAACGCTATTCAGATTCAATGTAATATTACATCTGGATCCTTTATGAATAATTTGCCAGTGCACACTATACATGAGTTTGCCATAAATGTCTCACCAGGATATAAAATGGATGAAATTCCCAGAAATTTAATTTATTTACCTGTGAACGTCAAAGAAATAAGTTCTCTCAAAGTTTTGATTGTTGATCAAGACGAGCGCTTGATAAATTTTCGAGGTGAGGAAATTACACTTCGTCTACATCTTAGATTAACATCAAAATGATAATTTATAATAATAAATATAATCCTGGAAAGCGAACTTCAAACATTCCAATTCAAACAGCCAAACCTAAAAGACTACCCTTGACCAAGGAAAATAAACTTTTTTTAAAATCTTTAAAATTTCGTTTGAAAAATAATTATGGAAATACCTAATGTATCTGAAAAACCTTTCTCTGATGAGAGTATAATTAAAAAGGATTATCATAGCTATGTACCATACATACATTCCTTTAAAAATAATGATGAAATTAGAATAACAATTCAAAACCAAGACTTATATGTTTTACCAAGCGAAAGCTATATTTATATAGAAGGGGTCGTAGCCAAAACAGGAGGGGAGAAAACAACAAAGGCTCGATTGCACAATAATTGTGTGGCACACATGTTCGATGAAATTCGTTATGAAATTAATGGCGTCGAAATTGATCGCACACGATATTTAGGAATAACCACTAGCATCAAAAATTTTGTCTCATTAACCGATTTTGAGAGTAAAATGATGCGAAATGCTGGTTGGAATAATGGAAATGAATTAGAGATGGATGTGTTTAACTTTTATGTGCCACTGAAGATGTTACTGGGGTTTGCAGAAGATTTTAACAAAGTTATATTGAACTGTAAGCTTGATCTAATACTTTTACGGACTTCCAATGATATCAACGTCTGCCACTCATCTGATACAACGGAAACTTTAAACTTGACAATAAAAAACATTACTTGGAGAATTCCGCATGTAAACCTGTCTGACATATCGAAAATACGAATAATGAAAACAATAAAGGATGGATCTTCGTTACCAATCACTTTTCGTAGTTGGGATTGTCACTTCAATCCGACATTTCATGGTTCAACAAAATGTAATTGGAATGTAAAGCTATCTGTGAATAGAGAAAAACCTCGATTCATTTTATTTGCATTTGAAAAAGATGGGGAGTTTATCCACGCAAATTTAACAAACATTAAAGTACACTTAAATTCTGATACTTACCCATATGATGACTTAAATTTGAAAATTGACAAAAATCGTTATGCTATTCTATATGATATGTATGCAAAATTTCAAAAAAATTATTATTTTCGAGAGCCAAAACCAATCATATCATGTGAAAAATTCAAAGACAAACCAATTGTTGTAATTGACGTCGGTCATCAGAATGAAATTATTAAAAGTGGTCCTATTGATGTCAAATTAGAATTCGAAACCAGTAAATCAATTCCTGAGAACACTTCCGCATACTGCATAATACTTCACGAACGACTTCTAGAATACACACCTCTAACTGGCATTATTCGAAAGATTATTTAAGTTTTATAATACTTTTATATTATGCTTCTCACCAAAAATAAATAAATAATAAAATGCATACCTATATTATTTTACGAAATTTATTACACGAAATAAAAGGCATTATTTTACTTTTTAATATAAAAGAATTGTTGTTTTATTTACATAAATTAAAAAAGATGTATATATATTTATACATATTACATATTATGTTTACAATTCAATGTTGTGAAATTTAATATGTTTATTTCATTACAATTTCGATCAAATTCATAGAATTTATTACATATATTCAAAATGTTTTCTTAGTCTAAACTGTTTTCTAATTCATTAATTTTATAATGACCCCAAGCATACGTGTTTATACCATCCGATCTAATTTTGCGTTTATCATCATCGCAACTAAGGGTAATTTTATTTATTCGATTAGTGCACACTACATGTTTCTTTGAAACAAACGTTAACATTTCATCACAATATTTTTTTCTATTAAATAAACAGTCTCTATAATTATCTATACAATATTTTTTTAAAACGGATTTTTTTACACCCTTAGATTTTTTTATTTCCCTACTACCCTCAACTTGTATCGCATACATTTTCGGTCTAAGGCCCACAAATTCCGTCATTAGTCTACCACAGTTTTCATCCTTCATCATACCCAATTTTTGTTTATTTATAATAGGTACATTATATATGTTATTGGGGGGCATATTAGATGTATCATACCTCATTTCTAAGTCCTCGGATGTGATGTTAAAAAAGATGTGAACCCCATGACATGCTATTATAAATGAATCAGTATCAATGTATGCTAATGAAATTTTTAACGCATGGTTTGATAATAGGTAATCATAATAATAATTATACATTTCCCATTTTGATAACTCTAAGATGGAAAATCCTAAATATATTGGCTTATTGTACAAAACTTGCACACGGTCCAATTGAATAGCAACCATGTTATCAGAAAACTGTGACAAACTGTTAAAATTTGGTTTGGAAATTAAGGCATTTGCCCCCAACCTGTTTCGATTTGTTTTCTCCCAAGTTTTAACAATTTTCACGTCTTTCCTCTTGTCGACGTTTTCCATAGTCTTCCCATAGACGGAATTGTTAAGGAGCTTGAAAAAATTCTTGTCAAAATCATTTTGCGCCTTAGCTCTTTCCTGATTATTTTTCTCGATATATTGAGATAACCACCTGGATTGTGTAAAAGATATAATGCGATGAACCTTTTTTAATACCAAACCATGTTTTAAACATTGCTGAAGAGTTCTATAGTGCATTCTATATTCCTTTTTTTCGGAAAAATCTAAAATTAATTTGGGAATTTTTGAATCTCCTACAATTTTATTTTCAGGGCAGAATGGCAAATCATTATGTGCGTCATGCAAATGTTTTGGGTATTCGACAGTTACCTCATACATGAAACCTGTCTCCGCATCGTGTGGTATACTCTCAATAAATTTTTTCTCAGAATATCTTTGGAAATCTACTACATCTAAAACCCATTGAAAATCTTTTTGTGGAAGAAATTCTGACATAGCTTTTCCATATAAGTTATTCATATCGAAGTAGAATAAAAAAATTTCTTCTAAAATCGGATTGTAGTTAGCCATGAATTTATTATTTGCTACAAGATGTCTTTTTGAACATTGTACAATCCCCCCTCTAATAGCAGTTCTAAAAAAATTTTACATATTAATATCAGTAAGCAACTCTAATAAGATTTTTGTGCATAAAAGCATAGCATCCCATGATAGTGACGGTGATGTATAATACTGACATGGATCTAAGCGATGTATACTTTGACATACATTTCTGAAATTTTCAAAAACGTCAGTCAATAGTAAAACGTCTACTATTAAGTATAATTCCATATAGTCAGCTATGGTTTCACACTTGAAATGATTCCAAACATCTTGCGCATGTTTGTAGTCTTCTACAGAACACTCACTATCTGTAAGACTATTATAGAACTCACTTCTCGGCGGAAGTTGCTTTTCAGCTAATTTAGGCATCGATGAAACATACTCATATGGAAAGACACCTTTTCTTCGCATAAGATTAAAATCTGCATCGTTGGGGTATTTGCTTCGAACTGCATTGAGAGCATGTTGAGGTAAATTTTTAGAAATATCATCTAAACTGCTTGGCATAAACCTGAAGCTATCTAAGAATCTGAGTTCTAACCTGTCTTTATCATTCATTGGAATGAAGTGTGACATGGATATGTACACTTCTTTATTTAATGGTATTACTTTTGTTTCACCTTCGTAATCTACCAAATCTTTAATAAAGAGATGAGAGTCGTATGATGAGAAGTTATGAAAAAATATTGGTATGAATTTAGCGACTCTATATTGAAGGTTGCACTCATTGTGAGCTGCTCCTCGAAATTTACCAGTCAAATGACAATGGTCTCGAACTCTATCCTCTTCTAATTTTTCCTCACAAATGTGGCAATCTACCGCCTCTAAAAAGTTTACCTCTTCTGCAGGAGTTAATCTATCCATAGGTTTTTTAATCATTAGGTGATTATTATATATCCGTTTAGAGACTTTAACTAAGCGTTCTAAAAATACTTTAGGTGCGTTCTCACCAACATAACTTTCAAATTCATTTAAGCTACTATCATAGCTACAAACTACTTTAAAACTGAACGCACAAGGAACGTGCTTCCTAATTTTTTGGGTCTTTCCACTAACCGAAGTAGGACTATCTATATACTGCAACAGCGATTCGAAGTCTGCGTATATTACAAAGGGAACTCGCAGCTTTCTTTCATGATGTTCAAACTTTAGTATAGCATCTTTCTTATCGGGCAGATGTACCACGACCCCACTGCAGTCCTTCTTGTGTGTCATGTACACACTTTCAGACGTAAAATGTTGTATGCATCCATTGCAAATGTAGATTGTCCGTGTGTTTCTTGTAAATTGACTTCTCAGCAATCTGTAAGAAAAATAAAATAAAAATCAAATAAAAATTATATATTTAATATTAAGTAAAAGTACTCACCTTGACATATTTTTTATGTAGATGAAGTGGAAATTGTATTCATTATAGAGGAGTATGAGATTGTAATGTACAAACGTTTGTGAACAATTTAATGCAGCATAATACTACACTAATGTTATATTTTCTTTGAACCAAATCTTCATTGTGGAAGAAGGATCGTATTCAAGTCGAGACAAGCAAAAGACGATGGGAGCCATTGAGTAGCTAGCTAACAGTCGGTTTAAGGGGGGGTTCGTGTCTTTCTTTTGTCTGACTCTGATTTGTTACAATTTTTGTTATAGACTCCCTGAAAATCTAACAAAACAAATCTTAAGTGGACAAGTGTAACCATAGAAACAAATAAAATAAACAAAGCCCCTCTACGGTTATCTCACAAAGAATGAATTTTAAATGCATTTAAACAGTATTAATCAGTGTTTTATACTCGATTGATCTCCCAGATGGGCGGAGATCTTTGCCTCGGAACCCACTCCTACCATATCCTAGCGGCAACATATTTTCTTTTAGGAACCCACAAAATAATCCGGCCCTACCACATTATCACATACAGGAAAACATTGTTTTAAAACTTAGCACATCATTTCGTAATTCAAATATTTTATTACATTTTTTTTTTAATCTAATTATTGAACAAAATTAATGCTAGAGAATATGAATCTTATATACAGACTGTTATAAGGATAATATTTACTAATAAATGAAAATTTGACGATTTTGAATGGATGATCATGAGGAAAATTATCATTAAACTTTAATTCAGGTTTGACTTCCCTACTTGTATTTCAATTTTGAGAAGTATCTCAATATAAGAAAACAAAAAAAAAAGGCCACTGATATGATTTCGACTTTTTTGTTATGAATGAATGATGATAAGTAAGAGGAAAATAAATGACTGGAGAAAGAAGCAAACAAATTTAGTTAAGGAAAAAAAACAGAAACTTGAATGAATATCACACAATGTTGGTATGTCTGTACTCTGCTACGTACATTTGCATCATTACAACGGGTAAAAAAATACGAGAAAAAAAAAAAGAATATGAAATGAAGTAAATTGTTTTTTTTTTCTATTGTTTCTCTTCCAGTCATTCCTTTCGATTCAAGGTATGCCTATGCAAGATTAGTTTCATTTAATGTTCTTAGTTGTTGTTTTTACTCACCAAACCAGCGAACGATGAGGCCTCAGCGATATGTGGTCGATGTGGTTGTTCCATTGATCGTAGTTGATTCTGTTAATATAGAAAGAAAAATGAAACATTGCTTGCATTGATATACCTTTGGTTGTGACACAGTGTTACGATCTCGATGTTTCCCTCCATTCGTAATATAATTTTGTAGTCTTAAATTTATTTTATGGATAAGTAGTATTTTTTTCTGGAGACCAATTTGGTGGACAGCTACTTTACTGTATAGGAATTGTATTAAATATGGGCAGCATTTTTTCGGGTTTTAAGTAGCGGCAGGAACTTTCCTCCAATCTTCTTTTGAAGAAATTTAAATAGATAATTGGTTGTGAATAGACTTTTGCATAAGGTTATACGTGTATGCTGGTTCTCAAGCGCTACGTATCAATTTCTGTCAAAGCTCTCATATATGGGAATTGAAGAGAAGCTAACAGCGTTCTGTCGCCTCGTGTTTGGCTGTTGATTCATTAGCAGTATATGCGTTCGTAGCACTGTGATTTGAGTTGAGGTTTCAGTTTTGAAATAGGCAATGATTACCCGTAAGGCACTTGTAAGTAAAGAACAATTGGCAGTCGATTGCCGAACCTATTGGAAAATAAGTTTTACGAGTATTTTTTTTATGGGAAATTACAGGGTCAATATGTACAGATGTACAATAGGTAACTTACCACCAATGTTCTCTGCTTAAAAATTTAAAATTTCGGACTAGACCAAAATATGTTTTTTCCCTTTTTTTTTGTGCAACTGAATAATTTCGACTTAAAAGGGTATTTCTTTCCGCCGTTAATATGCTCAAACTTTTCTAATTTTCGTCTATATAATTTTTTCTCTTTTGGTAAGATTCACTTTATGGACTTTAATTTAATTATTTGTGAATAACACGTGTTATTGGGGATAAAATGAACTTTCAGAGTATCGTTATCAGGTTGATTTGTTCGACCGCTTCAGTTGGAGTATGGTACAAAAAGGAAGTTTAATTTTCTGTTTGTCAAACTCGAAACCATCGCATCAAAGAGAAGCTAATGGAAAGGCACTTAAAAATCGCAAAATCACAATTGGCCCCATTTCGGTCCATGTGGTACGATTACTTGTACTATCCGCCTGTTAGGCCACTTTGAACTTTCTGGTTACCATTAAGTACTGTATATACTCAACATGATAGGTTGCAATAATATGTTGACGGAACAATGTTGCTCAACATGTTTCAAGTATTGTAAAGAGATATGATGAGAGTACATAACATTTTGATTTAAATGATAACGATTCTCAGCGACATCATTCTACTCTCAAAAAAAAAATATAGTTAAAATAAGTACTTCAATGGTGCACACTACAAGATTTACATGATTTGTCTGCTCCTTCTTCGTCAAATAGTAAGGACCCACCACTTCACGACCCTCGAAACCAAAAACGTTTACACTAACGTCAGCATTGTTTTCTTCAAACTTTTTGAGGTCGTTTATTGCTAATGGGAACTTTAACCCCTTGAAGTTTAGCTGAACACCATTTTCAAGTGTTATTTCATCTGCGGAGATATCAACATTATATGAGGATGTTAAACATTGATTTATTGATCTCTCAACTCCTAATGCTGATATTAAACTCCATTTAAAACAATAATTATCATTGTTTTGGATGTTTACACACGCTTTTTTTAACGCTAATGCCCTGGGCGTTTTTATATAGTTTCCGACCTTTGTTAAAGCAACTTTATTGATGCTGATTTGTAGTCTTAAAATGTTGTGTAAAGCCCAGCCAGAATCCTTCTCCTGAAATTCTGACATTTTATTTTTAATGATGTCTGAATGAATGTCGAATTCGCATCCCAAGTCACTAGCTAGCGTTAATAATGTCATTTTTGACATGTGCGTGAAAACGGTGGCTTCGTTTTTATCTTCAATATTGCTTTTCCCAGCAGATGTTGATGGACCAGCACTTATTCTGGTGGCTTCCTCAAGTGAAGGTTTGACATATTCTGCAATAAGTTCTATATTAAACTTTATTGTTGTATGCTCATCTAATTTTATTTGCAAAAGTTTTAATAATGATTGTTTTGCCTCAGCTAAAAACTCTTCAGGAAATAAATATTTGTTTACATTTAAATATTCGTATGTAGCAATGCGATTGTTAAATGAAGTTTTTAACACACTTATACCATCGCTAAGTTTTTTAATTGCATTAGCTCGGTGTTCATTTGTGCGATCATGTGCATATTTTAATGATACCGCTATATCGCAATCTTCACAAAAGTATGTTTTGGTGACTTTATCTTCTCCATTTTCACATTCCGTAGTATTACATGTTAGTGAGGGGGTTTCGATATTTGTTATTTGACCCGTTTGCTGTTGTTGGTTCTGATATTGATGGTGGAGGTGTTGTTGTTGTTGGTGTTGGTCTTGCTGATATTGTTGGTGGAGGTGTTGTTGGTGTTGGTTTTGCTGATATTGATCGAGGAAATGGTGTTGTTGTTGGTGGAGGTATTGCTGAAACTGTTGGTGGGGGTGTTGTTGTTGGTGGTGGAATTGCTGATATTGAGGGTGGGGGTGTTGTTGATGGTGGTGGTAATGTTGTTGTTCTAAATTGTATTGCTGCTGACGATGGTTCATTTCACGATTTAAATGTAAATTATATTGATGTACTTGTTGTTGTAGTTGGTGTGGCTCGAGTATCTGTTGTTGTTGTGGGTGGCTATTTGTTGGTAACGAATTTTGTTGAGTTGGTTCTTCTATTTCTGAAGAAGGGCGTTGATTAATAGATTGCTGTTGAATGCAATTATTTGTATTAGTGGAACTCTGGATGCTTGTTGAACTATGCACCATTTTGGTGTGATGGCTCATCGCGTAGACATTGTCAAAGAATTTTCCGCACTCAGGACAATGCTTCTTAACATGTCTATCATGACACCTTTTCTGGGCGAAAAATGTATTACACAAATTACATGTATAGCGAGCCATTATATATATTTTATTTTTTAATACAATTTATCTTTATTAATTATCAAAAATATGTTCAATCTAAACTGTAATAACTCGTATTATAACTTTAAGACAATTAGAATTTTGTCTCCGTAGTAATCAACACACAAATAAGATATTTCACTTGAAACGAAATACTTTGACTGAAGAGCGATGTTTAAGGTTTCGATGGTTACCACAAACTAAAATTTATAAAATTAATACTTTTTCTGTTTTCAAAAATATATATATGTATATCTTGCATTAAATTTGTTGGAAAATGGTTTCTTGCATGTGAGTGAAAAGGTCAACTCTTTTACACTCACAATGTCTTGAGCAATTTCTCAAACCACACAATCAGAGTATCACTTTATAGACATTTTATACAAATCTGCTGGTATTCGTTTTAAGTTTTTCCCACACTTCTAGGTTGATTTCTCTGCAAACCGTTTTAAACCTTAACTATTATTAATTCTATACAATACTTCTTCTAACGAAATTAATGCACCCTTTTCGATTCTAATGAATTCTATGTGCACATTTGATTCTCAAAAACGAAAATAATAAAAACCTTTACACCTCCTAAATATTTAATTGACCTGCTTTACCACAAGTAGAGATTTTCTTCAATCACAACTCAAATGTATATTACCACAAATTTAGACAAGAATTCCACAGGTGGGACACCGTTAGATTTTCAAATGATAAAACTCACAAATATACCCCCCTCGGATTGCTTTTTTAATCTTCAAACCAAGCAAACACTTTTTGGTTCCCAAATTCTACAAACCTTTTTGAAACATTATCAGCGATATCTAACCACATCTCACCCCTCCAGCTGAGTCGCCCTCGGGAACTACCCAGTGATGACGCATAACGCTGTCGCATACGCATTTCTAAGTCTGTCCCCGGATTGTATTCAATTAACACGATGTCGCACACGTACATATTCCTAAGTCCGTCCTCGGATTGCACTTCAATCCTCAATCCAGGTAAACAATTTTTGGTTGCCGAATTCTTTATATTTCAACGATGCACCGAATTCTAGTAGCCACGTTTAAATTTTACCAGCGATGGCGCATTGCACTGTAAAATACATGAAATCTTCAAAATATCACCAACGATGGTACATTACACTGAAAAATACATGCTCCGAATTCTAGTAGCCACACAAATATTACCAACAATGACGCATTACACGGTAAAATACATGAATTTTTAAAATATTACCAACAATGGTGCATTACACGGCAAAATACATGAAGTTTTCAAAACATTACCAACGATGGCGCATAGCGTTGTTACAAACACTACCAACGTGGTGCATACATGAACTTTTCACAACATTACCAACGATGGTGCATAGCGTTGTTACGTGCGTAATTCTTAACGACCTTTTGGCGGCATAACTATAGAAATATTATCAACGTAGTGCATTACACGGCCAAATACCACCAAAGTGGTGCATACATGCACTTTTCAGAACATTACCAACGAATACATGAACCTTTCAAAACACTACCAACGTACCACCAAAGTGGTGCATACATTCACTTTTCAGAACATTACCAACGAATACATGAACCTTTCAAAACACTACCAACGTGGTGCATACATGAACTTTTCATAGCGTTGTCACGTGCGTAATTCTTTACGACCTTTCGGCGGCATGCCTATACACATACATGAACTGTTCAAAACACCACCAACGGGGTGCATACATTCACTTTTCAGAACATTGCCAACAATGGTACACAGCGTTGTCACGTGCGTAATTTTTAACGACCTTTCGGCGTAATTTTTAACGACCTTTCGGCGGATTAACGACCTTTTGGCGGCATAACGACATTTTGCGGCCCAACTATCTACAGTAGACATTTCCCCCCTACTTGCCACCACGTACAAATACACAAAATTACAGCACTCTCCCTACCAGATCGTATAAGAAATATCAATTTCAAAATTTGGGCTGGGCCACGCCCATTTGTCTGATCCCTCCCATTTTTGGACCAATGAGGTAGACTGCCACCGGATACATACATATGCCCAAAATTGCAGCACTCTCGCTAATAAATTGTACAAGTTATCTCAATTTCAAAAATTGGCTTATATGGGAGGGGCCACGCCCATAGGTCCGATCCCGCCCATTTTTGGACCAATAACGTAGACTGCCACCGGATACATGCATATGCACTAAATTGCAGCACTCTCGCTAATAAATTGTCCAAGATATCTCAATTTCAAAAATTGGCTTATATGGGAGGAGCCACGCCCATTGGTCCGATCTCGCCCATTTTTGGACCAAATACGTAGAATGCTACCAGATACATGTACACAAAATTACAGCACTCTCGCCAATAAATTGTGCAAGATATCTCAATTTCAAAAATTTGGCTTATATGGGCGGGACCACGCTCATTGGTCCGATCCAGCCCATTTTTGGACCAATTACGCAGAATGCTACCAGATACATATACGCAAAATGTCAGCACTCTCTGTAACAAATTGTGTAAGATATCTCAATTTCAAAAATTTGGCTTATATGGGCGGGACCACGCCCATTGGTCCGATCCATTTTTTGACTAATTACGCAGAATGCTACCAGATACATATACGCAAAATTTCAGCACTCTCTGTAACAAATTGTGTAAGATATCTCAATTTCAAAATTTGGCGTATATGGGTGGGGCAACGCCCATTGGTCCGATTCCGCCCATTTTTGGAAAATTCACATAATCTGCTACTAAATGCATACACACAAAATTTCAGCACTCTAGCTAACAATTTTTCTCAATATCAAAATTTGACCCATATGGGCGGGTCCACACCCACTTGATATATCAAGTATCCCCTACACATGTACATTCTGTGAAAATTTCAAGAAGATCGGTCCAGTTTAGACGCCTATACAGTGCAAACAAACAAACCAACACACAAACACACATTCTTCTTTATATATCGCTCAATCACTTCAAGAGTGACATAACTCAAAATTTAAAATTTTTGAGGTTACCTTACAAAAATGCGAATTTTGCAAATGTCCATAAATTAATCTCAGCGAAATTTGGTCTATAAGTAAACAACCATATTTCGGAGTATTCAAGCGTATTTTAACATCTTGTTTCATGTTACTTATCTTTATATACGGACTTGAAGTTACTCATCTTGGCAATTTTCAATTTTGAGTTATGTCACTCTTGAAGTGAGTGAGCGATATATAGATAGTTATCAATATTTATATTTGTTTAGGGATTTATTTTTTAATTTTTCAAAATTTATTATTAAAATGGTTTATTTATCCACGTATCCGACCTTCTTTTAATAAATTAAGAAGATGAACAAATTAAAAAAAATATTAAAAGAAATCAAAAGTTCAATTTTGACCTCGATGTTGAAATTGAAAGGTTTGAGGATTTATTCTGTCGAATAAAAAAATTACTAAAATATCTCTATCGGTTCAAAAGTTACAGAAATTTGGCCAGTTAAAACGATTCTGGACCACTGTGCGGCGCTACGAGACTTACAGCGCGTGAAACAATGGTCTTGTTGAGAAATCATGTTGGTGAGCACTTAATTTCACGGTAAATTGGTCACCTAAGTCGTGCGATATCACACCTTTGAACTATTTTCTCTGGGGATGAGTTTAGAATGACGCTTTGGAAACCAACATTACTCATGTTATTCGCGATATATCAGTCGCTATGCTAGAACGAGTGGCCCAAAATTGGACATGCCGAATGGACCAACTCAGACGTAGTCAATGCCAATATTTACATGGCATGATTATTAAGTTTTTTTAATTTCACTTTTATGTGTTTTATTTTACATTATAAATCAAACCTCACGATGAATCATATATTATAAGTCATGACTCTGATACTGTTTTCTTCGTTAGCATGCTACCTTTTAAAATATTGAATAAAATATTTTTATACCCTCACTTTATTTGCTACGGAAAAAAGTGTAAAACGTCGAAGGAGTGACCTAAAACCCCAAGTATGTTCGGAGGAAATCCGTTTTGGGTCATTTTAAGTCGAATGAGCAATGTCCGTCCGTCTGTCTGTCTGTCTGTCTGTGTGTCTGCTGGCTGGTGCGCACGATAACTCTCGAAAGGAGTAACCGATTGACCTCAAATTTGGTATGTGGTAATATTTTTTTTCTATCTCCGGCTAAGTTCGAAGATGGGCCATATTGGTCCACTCCTTCTAGTACCTCCCCCACAAACGGTTAAAATGTTGTGAAATATTGATTCTTTAATAACTGCTATTCTACTTATTCGAATCTTTTGAAATTCCACACATAGTCGGGTATGTTCTGGCACTCACTTGAAGCATCTCACGTGGAATGTCTTAAGAAAGAGGTGTTCTAAAAGTCGCTATCAAGCCTGAAAACCGTGTGGCATGGAAGGCAAATCACATGATAGGCATTATTTAAGCAGCCAATACTTTCTGCAGTTGCCAGACACCTCGCTATTCATCCTGTGAAGTAAAGGTGAGAAGTGAGATGAATGTGAAGTGAGTACCAGAACAGGGGTGAGTATTAGCTTATTAGTCGCTATCAACTCGAGAAAAATGGGCGAAGTCGCAACGTCCCTTTTGGTACCTCCCACACAAATGCACCATTTTGCACCAAAAGTTAACAGCTTATATCATTAATAACAGTGTATAAAAATACTTGAAATTTTGTACAATATTATTATTATGCTTTTATATTGCCCCCCATACAAAATAAGTTAAGACGGACACCCCCTACGTTTAAAGATTGTTCAAAGACAATGGCCATAACTTTTGTTTCTGTGGGTACATCTAAAGGCAATATTTCATTACATTAAATAGGAAATTTTGTTTTCTATCCAGAAAAGTTAATGAGAACTGAATTGGTATATATGCAACTGTTATATGTACCTATTTGTAGGAAAGTAGCGGAAAAAAATTAAAAACAAAATGTTTTCAAACGCAGACGGATATTTTATTAATCTACTAAAATATTTAAAAATTAATATATTTCAACTATTTGTTCTTGTAATAAATTTGTTGTCTATCCAGGAAAGTTAATGAGAAAGGAAATTTAAAAATTAAATTCTCTTATAACTCTTCTACAAGTATACCAACTGTTGTCGCAGTCGGTTTTAAAAACGGCCAAACTATTTCCCATTTTTGGAATTCCTCCCACTGTGCGTCAGTTCACATAATAATCACTCTAATCAGCGTTCCACTCTTCCTTTTTTAATCTTGCGATATCAAAATATTGGTATAAGTCCATATAATGTCATCAGTATTATTCCCAACTGAACCATAGATATCTATCGAAAATAAGCACAACATAAAATCAATCTTGACAAATATTTAAACATACATAAATTTTTCTCATATACATATTCATACATACATTTTCATGCGAATGTACCAATGTAGTCGTAATCAGAATCAAAGAACACATTTCAGCCATATCTGGGTTTTGGCATCTTAAGGTTATTGGCATTGTTGCCATAAAAGACATTAGAGGGAAAGAAAATGAAGTGGGATATGTGAAGGTGGAAAAGAGGATGGTAAACTCAGCCCAAATAACTGAAAGAATTCCTACGCACCGAGATTCATGCAAACACTACCGTAACCACAACTTGGCTATAAACAAATCAGTGAACTAACTCTTAGTAATGATGCTGCTGTTGATGATGATGACGATAATAACTGTTATGAGACCAACTGCCACAAAGCAAATTGTCTATAGAATTGGTATGAATAGCCACATCACCCTCACTCCCACAAATGTATGTATGTATACATTTGTAGGCAAACTAAAACAGAAAATGCCCTTAGATACTTATACACGCCTCACTCTCTATTCATGAATACTTATCACATCTGCAAGCACAGACTTTATTAAACTCTGGGGTCACTTAAAGATGACATTATCGAAGGATATTTGCCGTATTTGAATTTCAATTTTAATAGTAATTTTGACTTCACCAATATTGCCCAAAGCGTTTATAACCTACACCACACTGTGGTCTAAGGTTGTATGAGTTTGTGCATTTGTTTGTAACACCCAAAAGGAGAAGAGATACCCCCTTGGTTATTATACCGAACGACTTGGAATCACTTTCAGAGTCGATTTAACCATGTACGTCCGTCCGCTCGTCTGTAGATGTATCATTGTAATCAATGTACCGGTCGTATTTATGGTCCGATTGTGATGCATCATTCTTTTAGTCAAGTTGGCTCAATTAATAATTGAATTGCCATAGGTTTTTTTGCTCAAGGTGGATTTTTTGCCCTTTTTCTATATTTTTTTATTTGAATCAAAGTTGTAGATATTGAATAGAAGAAAAAAAAGAATGAGGAACAAATCTACCCCAAAAAGTGCATCCAGTGCCTTCAAAATCGCAATAATGCTCACAAAATCATAATAGGTCAGTAAAATATTAAAAAATACGTATACCTAATACGCATAAAACAGAACATTATAAAACTGAACAGAACATGTTTGCGATTTTTAAGGCACTGGATGCACTTTTTATATCCTCCACCATAGGATGTGGGTATATTCATTTTGTCACTCCGTTTGTAACACCTCTAAATATTGATCTAAGACCCCACAAACTATATATATTCTTAATCGTCGTAAAATTCTAAGACGATTTAGCCATTGGTCACAAACTATGATACATATTTCTTATAGTTTCAGGTTGTTTGGAATTGCACATGGGCCATATCGGTCAATGTTTTGATATAGCTCGCTATAGATGTCGCTCCAAAATACGATTTTTGGGCCATAGATACGACATTTTTAAAGCAATTTAGCAGAAACTTTGCAGTTTGTATTTTATTTTGACAAGAATTCATCACAGCAAAAGTTTTACAAATCGGTTCACATTTTGTTATAGTCACCCTATAGAGGTCGCTTCAAAATATACGTTTAAGCCATAATACTATATTTTCTAAGCACTTTCACTGAATCTTTGCAGTTTCTATTTAATTAAGACAAGAATGTAATCCGTGGTGTAGGGTATATACGATTTGCCATGGCCGAACTTAACGCTTTTACTTGTTTCGGGTATGTTTGTTCCGCGTTTTTTTCTTCTATTCTTTTTTTAGCAATTTTAGTTTTATTCATAGATTTGCTTTATACAATATATCTTCAGACCCAGAGCGCCTTATAGGCTTTATAGAGGCCAAACATGGCAACATTAACAAAATATCTTAATCAATAATATAATAGACAATATCTCAAAAAAAAAAATAATTATGAATGTACATAAATTATAATTCGAAATTAGAATTAATTGTAAATTTTATGTTAGAAGTGTTTCTAAATTCTGTAAATGGTGCTGTTTTAACATTTTTTAAAAGTTTATATAACCGATATATTCTTCAAACAAATGCAAACCAATACGTTGCTTAGTTAAATCGGCTCGGCATCTTGAAACTACCAAACTGAAGACCTCTTCGTGACTGTATTTATAAAACAAACAAACATCATCCGCAAACATGTAAAGCTTTCCATAAAAATTTATATTTTTAAGATCATCAATGTAGATTTTGAACAATACACTCCTTTGAGTAACACCTAAAATCTAAGTAGCCTATTTTAATTTCCGGGTATTGGTATATCTGTGGATTCTTAAATTTCCGACAGATCAATTGAAATATACATTCTCAAGAGCGTCAAGAAGTGACATCGGTGTGTACCTTTATATGGGCGCTATACCAAAACATGGACCGATGTACCCCATTTTTACTAGGGACGATTAGGCCCAATATAAAGTATATATTCTTAAATTACAGCTACAAAAATCGATAAATGTGTTCTCCAGGGCGACAAGAGGTGACATCGATGAGTTCCTTCATATGGAGCTATATTAAAACTTGGACCGATGTAACCCATTTTTACTAGAATCACTAGATTAAGCCCAATATAAAGTATAAATTTCTAAATGTCAGCAAGATCAATTGAAAAATGTGGCCTCTATAGTGTCTAGAAGTGACGTCGGTGGGTACCTTTATATGGGGACTATACCAAAACATGGAACGATGTGCACCATTTTTACTAGAATCACTAGATTAAGCCCAATATAAAGTATAAATTCTTAAATTTCAGCCAGATCATTTGAAAATTAGTCCTCTAGAGCGTCAAGAAGTGACATCGGTGGGAACCTTTAAATGGGGGCTATATCAAAACATGGACCGATATGCCCCAATAAAATTTTTCGTAAAGATTGCTTTATTTTTACCACCTGCACTTTGATAACAAGAATAGATGGACAGACGGACATGGCTAAATCGACTCAGAAAGTGATTCTATGTCGATCGATATAATAAACTATGGGCCTATCTCGTTACAAACAAATCACAAAGTTATAATACCCCGTACCACAGTGAGGTGTCGTACCATGGACGGAAATAGGAAAATGTGGCCAAAATTCTGTAAAATCTACAACAAAAATGGATTTAGATGGCATTTGAAATGAAGGCAAATGCCATCTAGTAGATTTTTCTCACATCGAGTAGATTTTTTTTAATTTTAACAACGAAAATAAATAGAAATTTCAAGCGTCTACCTCATAAGTAGGCTGCAGAATTTTATGCAATCTCTATTTGTCATCCGAACAAGTTCAAATTTTAAGGGCCATATATGCATTTTAAAGGGTTTTCCAACAAGAGTTATTATTTTGGTATTCAAAGAAAAATGCAATTTTTTGAGATAAATGATAGGATGTTTATTTCATAATAAAGAAGTGGCTGCCTACTATGGCTATGTCCTCGATAGCCTCACGAATTCTATCTTTGAGGTCTTGAATCGACGATGGGCTGTTGGCGTAGACCTTATCTTTCACGTGACCCTAAAGGAAGAAGTCGCAAGGTGTTAAATCACAAGATCTCGGTGGCCAATTGTGATCACCTCTTCGTGAGATAACACGGTCCGGAAACTTTTCCCGTAACAGAGCAATGGTTTCGTTGCGTCTGTGGCACGTAGCGCCGTCTTCTTGAAAGTAAACGTTGTCCAGAACAATACCATCCAACTCCGACCATAAAAACTCATTAATCATCTCTCGATAGCGCAATCCATTCACCGTATCTGTTGATCAAACCTCATTTTCGAAAAAGTAAGTTCCAATGACCCCGCCGGACCATAAACCGCACCAAACAGTCACACGTTGAGGATGGAGAGGCTTCTCAACAATAACTCTTGGGTTTTCCGAGCCCCAGATGCGACAATTTTGCTTGTTGACGTAGCCACCGAGGTGGAAATGGTCCTCATCAGTCAAGATGATTTTGTATCGTTCGTATCGTTTTTTTGTTGGATCGTTTTGTATCGTTCGATGGTCGTGTATCGTTCCATTTTTAGTACTGCCGTAGTTTCTACTTTTCAAATGTCAAAGAATAAAAGCTTCAAAAGTGACAGCTACCGAAATACCGGGTGATTCAAAATAACACATCTTGTTGGAAAGCCCTATAGTATGAGATTGTGCATTTGTTTGTAACACCCAAAAGATTATTATACCGATCGACTTGAAATCGCTTCCAGAGTAGATTTAGCCATATCCGTCTGTCCGTCCGTCGGTATTTATAAGTGCAGGAAACCAAGTTGTTAGCCGTTAACTTGTTGGCCATTTGTATGGGAAGTACCAAAAGGGGCGTGGTATAAAAGCAATACACTTCACAACATTTCAATTATTTTTATGGACTGAAATCAATGTATTAGCCGTTAACTTTTTGTGCAACATGTTCCTTTTTTATGGGAGAAAAAGGGGCGTGGCAACTTCGCCCACTTTTCTCAAGATGATAGCGACCAAGAAACTAATACTATGTGTGGAATGGTAAAAGATTCTGTATAGTAGTATAGAAGTTATTATTATATATTGTTGTTTCCCTTTTGTGGAACAGGTGCGATATGGAATCATATGTTTAGGTCCATAGCTCGATATGGGACATTTCAAGTATTGGAAGAATTAAGAATTTTGAAATGCAGAAACTGACCACAATCTTAGAATTCAAAATTATTTTTCCCGTTTATATTACTGCATATTATTTAATCTTTGTATCATTTAAAACGAATCTGAAGTCCACAAATAATATTAAAAATATTTATATCGCTAGAACTTACCAGGGACCAAAAACGACTATGTGAATAGTCCGTGGGTTATACAATACTCGTGTCTATATATGGAAAATTTCTAGCATTCCACCTCCCTAATAGGAGCCGCAATGGTCAAGCGGTCAAAAGCCGCTTGGTATAACTTGACATCCGTTGGATATCGGCATTTGCACATAAGTTAGTAGGATGAAAGCTCTTGAAGGACTTTTAAAGTACAGGAAAAGTGAAAATTGCTTTGGTCACTGACAAGGTAAGTGGTGAGCGATGTATCTTGAAAAGTCTCCAAAAATGTTATGTCCAATTTGACCTCCGACTGAACATCAACTAATTGTTTTCATATTTACAAAGTTTATACAAAAATCCTGTCTATGCGGGTGTAAAATTTCAGTTTTCTAGCTCTAACAGCAGCCTCAGCGGTTAAGTGATCAAAAAACGATTGGTGGAAAATTTAAAATCGAACACTGAAAAAAAAATAGTAATAAAACTAATGATGACACATTCTTATATTAAGTATGCTACCTCGGCATCAATTCAATGACAATTTTCATTAAAATAATGAAAATTTACACGTTTTTTACAAAATTTTCCTTAATATAAAGTTTTTTGAATTTGAATTAATGACTATCTAATCATTAGTTTTGTATACGCGCTTCTTTAAATGTACGCATTTAAATTAAAGAAAAAAATCATTATTTTTGTGCCAATCCGCATTATTTTAAGTAATATTTCAATACTTTTAAGGATTTTCTCATTAACACTACGACGTAGACATGTCATAGTTTTAATGCCGAATCGGACTTAATTAACAGTATGACATATTTGAGTAATAAATTTAAGGCTATGCTCCCGTTAAAGGAAAGGCTGTCTTGGTAATAAATTTTATGACTATTGTCATTATTTTTAAGAATACATACGAGAGAATTATACAATCTCTCCCTCCCTCTCTCGCTCGGAGAATCAGTTTTGTTTTGTAATGTGTGAATCAATAATTGTTATGGAATGCTAGAAGAGAAAATAGAGAACAGTGCTGTTGTTCGTTTTCTTTTAAATCGTCAGTTATTTACAAGCGATGGTAGGAAACGGTTGTCTGTTTTCGGGACGCGGGATGTGAAATAATTTGATTGCTGTGAATATGTAAGTATACGTGCATACATACGTGCATATTGCACCGAAAATAATTTTAATATGGGCTGTTAACAGTTATTTTTGCTAAAGCATAGCAACAACAACAAATAAAACCGTCGTGTACATGTGTGTATGCATGTGGTTATGCCGTCGGCGTCACCATCGATCTCTGTGATAAGGGAGTGCGTGTGTCATGGTTATTTTTCTTGTATGTTATTTATGGCGATGTACATTCGTTTTTGAAGGAGATCTTGTTTGTAAGTCCTGTGAAGAGATTTGTGCCAAATGGATGCCAAAAATGTGAGTAATAGATTTTGTAATACTGAAAGAGACAATGGGAAACTGTTTAGGTACGTGAAAAACAATATTATTATCCTGAAATAAACATCTTATTGGCAATTACAAAATTAACAAATTAACAAAACACATTTTAATTGAAAGTATTTATTTATTAAAAATGCCAGCTCATAATGCAGAAATGTAAAATAATTTGTAATATAGAAATTTATTATTAATAATATGTTACATATAACTATCTTTTTTATTTTTTTTTTAGTAAAACAATTTTAGAATGGGTCTTTTGTGAGAAGAGTGGCAAATTTTACAAAATATTTCAACGTAAGTATTATAAATGAACGGCTGAAATATTTCTCTTAGTTTTCAGCGTTTCCAATTGTGATATGATCAAATTTATTTGGATTTTTTTTTTGTTTATAGATAATTTTATTTGATTTATTTTCAGAAAAAATTTAATTATTTTAATTTTAGATCACACAATATTTGAAGATAAATGTGATGGATATACATATGAAAAATGCAGTGCTGAATGCCATTTATAAATTACAACAAATAAGTGAGATTTGGAAACAATAGATTTGGAAACAATATTTGTAAGTATTATGTATTTCTGAACAAATATATTTTATTTGAAAATCAAGAAATTTAATTTGGAACGCATATATTAATGTATTATAACAAAATATATTTGCGAACTGACGTTCACATATAAAATACGTGTTTTCACACAAACAAAGTTATTGTTAAAAAGTTTTAAAAATATAATTTATTTAAAAAGATGTTTTCCTTTTTTGAATTTTAATTTACATTTTTCCTTGATTTCGTGTTCATAATTGCTTCATAAATACTTCATAATTAAACCTGCTGTTAGATTAGCCCCATTTGGTCTAATTTTTGTATTGTTTCCTTTATAAACGGTAATATATGTATGTATAAATATTGCCTTATAATTTGGTCCAAGGGATATTTTTGTTTTACTAAAATCAAAATAATAACCGTTTTTGCTCAAAAATAATTGTAAATAAGCTGCTTTCTTTTCACATCATTCAAAAATAAATATAAAATATTGTCTTCCATATTCATTTTATATGAAAAATGTAATGTTGACCAAATGGACTCTTAATCTAGGATTCGTACAGATTTGCTAATCTAACACCAGGGTTAAGAATGTCATAAGCAGCATTAGCTTTTGTTTTACAGAAGTAATTTTTAATAAGTTTTTGTAGTTTTGTTTGCTAACAAAACTTAAGATTTTAAAATCTAAGTCACGATTGATTTTTTTGAGAAAATTATTTTTGATAACTCAATTTATATGAAAAATTTCACTTTCGCCACTTTCAAAACAATCAGTTTCTATTATTAACTAGCTGGACCCGGTCCACTTCGTTGCCCCAGATATCAGTTTTTCGATTCCGTCCATTTTTATTGAAGATTTAGAAAATAACTCCACTAACGTGTGTTCCAAATTTCGTTCTTCTAGAGTCAACACTTTTTGAGATAATCGGATTTTAAGTAATGCCACGCCTACTCCTGCCCCGCCCACATTTTTCCAAAAATTTTTTTCCCTAAACCATCTCTGACAAAGAACCTTTCAAACAAAAGAAAAACAAATAAAATCGGTCCAGTGGTTTCAGAGTCTATAGCATACATACATACATACATACAAACATAAGAACATTTTTCCATTTTTATATATATAGATAATAGATAATAGGCGTGTTTTCGTTACATTCCATAAGTGCTTAATTTGTATGGGGAGCTAAGCACTTTTAAGCACTATTAGTTCCCGATGAAGTTTGGTGCTTGTGTTCCTGTCTTAATCGAGTATGATGTTGCCAGATTGGGCACCCTATATTTAGCAATATGGCATCCCATTTTTGGAGAGATTTTATCAATTATTATGAATTAACGGGAAGAAGAACAAAAATGTGAAATTATTTTAATATTTGCAAAAAGAGTGTAAACAATTGAACATAGAATAGTAAATATATGTTTTATAAATACTTTTCACGAATTTTTTGTCTGTTTCGCACTGTTCTTTCTTCGCAACTCATGACACCATTGCTACCAGATAGTGAAAATCCGCCACTTATTGCTTATGTGTCAGTTAGTGGAAGTCAGTTGTTTTCGTTGCAAAGTGCTAAACTAAAATTGCTAGCTTGTAACGAAAACATGCCTAATATCTTACATAAATATTTTTTTTAACTTTTAGTACAGCAAATTTTGTATGGATCTATTATGAGAACTTATGTCATAGAATAGTGTCTAAATATTTCTGTGTAAGTGAGTATATTCCAAAGATTTTAATATATCTCTTATTTTTCAACACTTTGTGACAGTTATATGATAAAATTTATTTTAATACTTTATCGTATATAAATCATTCTGTTTGATTTATATTCAAATTATTTTTATTTCAGTTCGCGCAATTGAACTTTATTTGGATATATGAAAACTGCAGTGGGGAATTAAAAATTTATAAATTGCAGGAAATGAGTGAGCATACAAACTATGTATATGATATAATAATATAATATTTGTTTTATATAATTTCTATTTAAATTCCAGCCAAATTCTAGGTTAAAAATCATTAAGGTCGGTTCCGATAAAAATTGTTCATGGACAACAAATAGAGAAACGAATCCCGCTATAGAATCGATACATAACAATACAATATTCGAATAAAAGTCAAACTTCATAGTGTGTTGGCCGATTTGTATTTATACAATTACATATTGTTTTAAATTATAAAATGTATTTTCCAATATAAAATATAACAAATAAAATATTTATTTAGAAAGATAAAGTGTTGTGTTATTGAATTTTCTATGAATATTAAATGATTTCAAAGAAAATGATTCATTTAAAAGAGTAACATTATAATCAATATAATGTAACGAATTTTCCATACATATTTAAAAAAAACTGTATTTAAATTCATGTATGCCTTAAAGTAATTACCAGTATATTCTTATATCAAGGACAAACATTTTAAATTTTATTACGATAATGTTTTAAATTATATGATATTTTACTAAAAATAAGCACGCGCCATACTTAAATTTACGCAAAAATGTGCTTATTTTAAGACCAAACATAATTAGTTTTATTACCCAAAATTCTTAATTCTATGAAATGCATCCTCAAAACAAGTACTATTCACGTCTTTAAATTAACTATAAAACCTTCTTATTTTTATAGCGATTGTCTTTGGCTCGAAATCATTGCCGAAATCTTAAACTTTACGAAAAATTCATTTATTTTCAGTACGCTTTTTTTTTAGTGAAGTCACCACAATTAATTTCCTGGTATTGATCTATCTGTGTACCAAGTTACAAGAAAATCGGTTAACCGTTTAGGCGCAATGCGACCGGCAACAGACAAACAAACGATTTTAAAGTATTAATAGGATTCTTAAATTTCAGCCAAATCTCTTGAAACATGCATTTCCAAGAGCGCCAGGAAGTGTCATCGGTGGGGACCTTCTTATGGGGGCTATGCCACAACATAAACCGATGTACCCGATTTTTACTAGGGACGATAAGGTCCAATATAAAGTATAAATTAATAAATTTCAGCCAGATCAAAGCGAGTATGTGAAAACACTTTCTTGTCACACTGCATATGTACAAGGATGTGTTTCACAGGACATACCACTTGCGTTCCTACACACTTATTTGCATAAACCAAAATGGTAATGCATAAACCTTTAAGCGTTTACTTCGTTGTTTGCTGTCAGCAGCAGCAGTAGGAGCTGAAGCTGGAGCAACATAATCCCTAGTTATAACAACATCAGCACAAACAAATTTATTGTGAAATATCCACTGTTAACTTTGATGATTTGTCAACAATCATATGCATACATTTTTACATATGAATTTATAATATAATTCGCAAATACAAATAAATATGTTTGTAATAAACATGTATGTGTATGACACATTCCACTTAATGCGACCTAAGAGTAAAAAGGCACTAAATCCACTTTTTGTCTAATAGATTTAGAAACAAAACGCCAAAATAATCATGACTTGTCAATATTAAAAGCTGAATCGTAAAAGCGCTAGGTCCGTAGTCCATAATAACGGTAAGGAAAGACTGAAAGTCGGGCGGGGCCGACTATGTATATAATACCCTACAGCTTCCTAATAATGCGAAAGGGGCATTGCGATAATGATTTGGAATAGTTGGTTTCATTTCAGTTAACAGAGTACTTAGCTTCACCTCCTCAGCAAGACTTTTTCCAAGGAGGAGTTGAAGATGTTCATCATAATAAACTAGATCTAAAACGATAACCTTAAAATTCGGAGTATCCATTCACAGATCATGAATTGGTCGGAACACATTGATGGGACTGTACACAATCTAAACAGACTTTCATGAACTTGGATCTAAAAGCTCATTTCTGCCAAAGTATATAAAGATCGGATGTAAAATACAGAGGATAAAGAGGCTGGAATATATCGCTGTTCTCTTACTTCAAGAATCACATAACTCAAAGTCCATAAATTTTTCTGAGCGAAATTTTGTTTTACTAAACAACCATATTACGGATTATTCAAGCAATTTTAAACATCTTATTTGATGTTACTTATTTGTTTATAGTGACTTAAAGCTACTCACTCGGCTTGGCAATTTTCAATTTTGAGTTATGTCACTCTTGAAGTGTCCCTTCTCAATAAAAGTTATATTTGATATATTTCGTTTTGAGCTACTCGTATATGGGCGCCAAGTGCTGGGAGTGGCCGATTTTAATGCAACTTTCAGAACTTGCCTAGAGTTGGAAATCACTACTAATATAATCTCTAATATTTGCTTTTACATTTTTAGTCAATTTAAATTACCACCAGGTGCCGCCTCTCAATAAAAGTTATAATTGATATATTTCGTTTAAAGATATATGGGCTGGTACCAAAATTTACCAGCTTATAACTTTAATACCAGTGCATACAAATACTTGAAATGTTGTAAAGTGTAATGCTTTTATAGTTCCTAAACTCCACAGAAAAATGGGCGTTATTGGCACGCCCCTTTGTGTACCTTTCACACAATTGGCCCTTTTTGTACCAAAAGTTAACAACATTTAACTTTAATACCAGTACATACAAATACTTGAAATTTCGTACAGTGTAATGTTTCTTATAGTACCAAGAGTTCAGAGAAAAGTGACCGTTATTGGCACGCGCCATTTGGTACCTCCCACACAAATGGACCATTTTGTACCAAATGTAAACAACTTTTAACTTAATACCAGAACATACTTTAAAGTTATTAAATGCAATTTAAATTGATAATAGTTAATTAAAACAAAAAAATAAATTTGCGAATATTTCTTTGGTACTCAAGGTGAGGGGATTTATAAGTCGGTTTACCCGACCGAACTTTCTTACTTGTTCGTATTGATTTTTGCAAGCGGCGCATAACTTCAAGATAATACTCCTTATTAACTTCACGTTCATGTGGCAAAACCTCATGATGCACTACGCCACGGTAATCGAAGAAAACAGTGAGCAAACCCTTGAAATTTGATCGATCTTGGTGTGGCTCTGTCATTTGGGACTATTGGGCTTTGGATTCGATGTCATAAACTAAAAATATATGTATAGGGTAAAAATAAAACATGTGTGTCAACATTTTTTGGAATGTCAAGTTTTTTTTTTTTTTGAAATTTGTTAATAATCTGGTTGAGAATTTGAAAAAAAAACAATTTGAACCGTTAAGCAAAATTTTGATTTTTTCGCTAGATATGACCTACTAAATTTTTCCGAGTGTGTTTAGAAAACTGCAATTTTCTCTTGAAATATAGAACGGATTCGACTGAAATTTTTGCAGTTAGGTCAGAAACAAAACCGAACTTAATTTATAGAATTAAATGCAATGGCAATGAAAACCAGAGCTGTGACAAATATTATATCGGTACCACGAAAAATAAATTAAAAACACGATTATCGGGACATAGATCCGATTTTAAACTTCGTAAGCAGAACACAACACAGAATACAGCTCTTGCAACGCACTGTACGATCGAGCATCACCAACCGGAGCTAGAGAGAGTTAGTGTTCTACAATGTGAGAACAATTACAACAAAAGGCTCACATTGGAAATGCTGCATATTCTAAACACACCAACAACACAACGCATCAACTACAAGACGGACACAGAGAATTTGGCACACAACTATAGAAATCGAATTTAAACCATTAAGGAAAGGCTGAAAGTCGGGCGGGGCCGACTATATAATACCCTACACCTCCCTAACAATGCGATAAGGGTCATTGCGATAATAATTTGGAATAATTGGTAAATGGGTAGGAACATATTATCTAATTCTGAACCGATAATCGCTAAATTAACCAATATTCGTTCCTAAATTGAGAAACATATTTCTGGAAAATTTTAATGATCGGAAGTAGAGTACAACTTCTATAGCGCTTTGATACCAAATCAGGAGGAACATATATACAGATGTTATATAAATCTGAACCGATTTTCCCTGAATACTCATTCATGTAAAAATACCTCTTCCCTTCGTATTTCGTACTGATCAGATAGAAAATACAGTCTCTACAGGGCTTACATGTCAAATCGGGGGTAACATATATATAGGGGCTATATCTAAATCTGAACCGATTTTCTCCGAATTTGGCAGTATTTCTTCATGTAGAAGGAAACCTCTCTTTACCGAAGTTCGCACTGATGGGATATAAAATAACATTTTTACAGCGCTTACATGTCAAATCGGGGGTAACGTTTATATAGGGGCTATATCTAAATCTTAAGCGATTTCTTCCAAATTTAACAGTGTTCATTCAAATAATAGGAAACCTCTTTCTGCCAAATTTCATACTGATCTGATATAAAATACAGTTTTTACAGCGCTTACATGTCTAATCTAATCGGGGGTAACGTATATATGGGGACTATATCTAAATCTGAACCGATTTCTTCTAAATTTAACAGTGTTCATCCATATAATAAGAAACCTCTTTCTGCCGAATTTCATACTGATCGGATATAAAATAAAGTTTTTACAGCGCTTACATGTCAAATCGGGGCTAACATATATATGGGGGCTATATCTAATTCTGAACGGATTTTAACCAAATTCAATAGGGATCGTCCTTGGGCCAAAAAAAAGATGTGTGTAAAGTTTCGTCGAGATTGGATCATAATTGCGACCAGTACTTTGATTACAAGAATACATGCACAGACGGACAGACAGACAGACAGACGGACAGACGGAGAGCATTAAAAATCCATTTAATTCATATAAACTTCCCCCATATATGTACAGCGCACTGGGTGTGCCTTGACGATCATTGCTGAGACATAAGTGTCCCGTTCTTCGGGTACAAGACTTCAATCTTCAAATAAGAATTCATGTCTGCTAAGTGCACCATAGCAGTACACTTCTACGCTTCCAGTACCACTAGAATGAATAGTTTGGTCACCACTTTTAAAAGAATGGATGAAGGCATGAACATTTCTAGGATCTTTTCCACATTTTTGAAATGTATTCTATCTTTTAAAGTTCCTAAGATAATAACAACATTTTTTGAGAAAAAATTGTATGTTCATGAGTTATCTAATTCCTTTATCTTTTTGCACGAAATATGTACACAATGCGAGAAATATGCAACCAACATACATTTTTCCTACGTTAAAAATGTTTGAGTACACGAGTTTGCAGACTAAAGTTGTATGTACTAGAATACCCTTCAATTTGGATGGTGGTGGTGGAGGAAAGGCGGATATCTAAAGTTCAATTAAGGTTATCATCACTACTCCACTCCATTTAGCTTCAGATTCGCTATCGTTCGCTCATCAACCCTCGTCTATATATAATTATGTGCAAAATTTGATGTCTAACGATAATTAACATTTAAGTGGCGCATCTGTGTGTTTGTGTCACACATTGTTGCTCCAGGTAACCCACGACCAAATTTCGTTAGCTTCAAAGCAAGACAAGCGTCAATTTGAAGCCATTTTTGACTGTTTGTTGACAACAACAACAACAAAAATGGCAATGTTAGCTTCAAATTTAATTGAGTATTTAATTAAATTATATTTGCTCGTTCGTATTTCTCGGTCCGCAGAATAAAGACGTCCGGGACTTCAACAAAATTCTTATCTGTCTATCTGTCATTCCCAAAAAAGTACTTATTGTCGGGGGAAATTTAGATATTAAATGGCTGCGTGACAACAGCTAATGACGTTTGGGTCAATTTATTTACACATTGTTCTCCGAACGTCTGAACAACACTCACTTTTTGGCAGAGTTCACGAAATGAGAGGTTTTTTCAGAAGGAAACAAAAAAAAATAAGATATTAATTCTGTTGTATATTGAGACACAAAGAATAATTGAAAAAATTTTAGTTTTTATAGGATTCATGTTTCTGGATAATCACTGGACCTCCGACATGTTAATTTGTCTTTCGGACTGGAATTGTTATTTAAATAAGCGAAAAGGACGATAACATCGCATTTCCTTTGCAAAAGTAAAATGGCAATAATACCTAAAAAAGCAACGTAGAGGAAAAGAAAGGGAATTTTTGTTATCATTTCTTGGCCAAAATTTTTAATTTCATTAGCACAACTTTAAATTGTAATACCTCGTTAATTAAGTGTCGTAGAGCTAAAAGAACTACATTTTGTTATCGCTTATTTTTTGACCAAAATGTTGATACATTTTGAATTTTCTTAGCAAAATTTAAAATGGAAATATCTCGTTAATTAAGCGTCGTACAGCTAAAAGGACGAAATTTTGTTATCGCTTATTTTTTGGCCATAATATTGAATTTCCTTAGCAAAACTTAAAATGTAAATATCTCGTAAATTAAGCGTCGTACAGCTAAGAGGACAAAATTTGTCATCACTTATTTTTTTAAAATATTAAATAGCAAAATTTAAATTGGTAATACCTCTTTAATTAAGCGTCGTTGAGCTAAAAGAACAAAATTTTGTTATCACTTATTTTTTGACCTAAATATTGATACATTTTGAATTTTATTAGCAAAAATTAAATACAAAATATAGCGTTAATTAAGCGTCGTGCAGCTAAATAGCCGAAATTTTGTTATCACTTAAATTTGAATTTTATAGGCAAAACTTAAAATGCAAATATCTTGTTAATTAAGCGTCTTACAGCTAAAAGGACAAAATTTTGTTATCACTTATTTTTTAGCCAAAATTTTGTTGGCAAAACTTAAAATGCAAATATCTCGTTAAATATGCGTCTTACAGCTAAAAGGACAAAATTTTGTTATCACTTATTTTTTAGCCAAAATTTTGAATAAAATTTTAATTTTGTTGGCAAAATTTAAAATGCAAATATCTCGTCAATTAAGCGTCTTACAGCTAAAAGGACAAAATTTAGTTATCACTTATTTTTTAGGCAAAATTTTGATCAAATTTGAATTTTGTTGGCAAAACTTAAAATGCAAATATCTCGTTAATTAAGCGTCTTACAGCTAAAAGGACAAAATTTTGTTATCACTTATTTTTTAGCCAAAATTTTAAATTTTGTTGGCAAAACTTAAAATGCAAATATATCGTTAGTTATGCGTCTTACAGCTAAAGGGACAAAATTTTGTTATCACTTATTTTTTTAGCCAAAATTATGAATTTTGTTGGCAAAACTTAAAATGCAAATATCTCGTTAATTAAGCGTCTTACAGCTAAAAGGACAAAATTTTGTTATCACTTATTTTTTAGCCAAAATTTTAAATTTTGTTGGCAAAACTTAAAATGCAAATATATCGTTAGTTATGCGTCTTACAGCTAAAGGGACAAAATTTTGTTATCACTTATTTTTTTAGCCAAAATTATGAATTTTGTTGGCAAAACTTAAAATGCAAATATCTCGTTAATTAAGCGTCTTACAGCTAAAAGGACAAAATTTTGTTATCACTTATTTTTTAGCCAAAATTTTGATAAAATTTGAATTTTGTTGGCAAAACTAAAAATGCAAATATCTCGTTAATTAAGCGTCTTACAGCTAAAAGGACAACATTTTGTTATCACTTATTTTTTAGCCAAAATTTTGATAACATTTGAATTTTGTTGGCAAAACTAAAAATGCAAATATCTCGTTAATTAAGCGTCTTACAGCTAAAAGGACAAAATTTTGTTATCACTTATTTTTTAGCCAAAATTTTGAATTTTGTTGGCAAAACTTAAAATGCAAATATCTCGTTAATTAAGCGTCTAACAGCTAAAAGGACAAAATTTTGTTATCACTTATTTTTTAGCCAAAATTTTGAATTTTGTTGGCAAAACTTAAAATGCAAATATCTCGTTAATTAAGCGTCTTACAGCTAAAAGGACAAAATTTTGTTATCACTTATTTTTTAGCCAAAATTTTGAATTTTGTTGGCAAAACTTAAAATGCAAATATCTCGTTAATTAAGCGTCTTACAGCTAAAAGGACAAAATTTTGTTATCACTTATTTTTTAGCCAAAATTTTGATAAAATTTGAATTTTGTTGGCAAAACTTAAAATGCAAATATCTCGTTAATAAAGCGTCTTACAGCTAAAAGGACAAAATTTTGTTCACTTATTTTTTAGCCAAAACTTTGATAAAATTTGAATTTTGTTGGCAAAACTTAAAATGCAAATATCTCGTTAATTAAGCGTCTACAGCTAAAAGGACAATATTTTGTTATCACTTATTTTTTAGCCAAAATTTTGATAAAATTTGAATTTTGTTGGCAAAACTTAAAATGCAAATATCTCGTTAACTAAGCGTCTTACAGCTAAATGGACAAAATTTTGTTATCACTTATTTTTTAGCCAAAATTTTGAATTTTGTTGGCAAAACTTAAAATGCAAATATCTCGTTAATTAAGCGTCTTACAGCTAAAAGGACAAAATGTTGTTATCACTTATTTTTTAGCCAAAATTTTGAATTTTGTTGGCAAAACTTAAAATGCAAATATCTCGTTAATAAAGCGTCTTACAGCTAAAAGGACAAAATTTTGTTCACTTATTTTTTAGCCAAAATTTTGATAAAATTTGAATTTTGTTGGCAAAACTTAAAATGCAAATATCTCGTTAATTAAGCGTCTACAGCTAAAAGGACAAAATTTTGTTATCACTTATTTTTTAGCCAAAATTTTGATAAAATTTGAATTTTGTTGGAAAAACTTAAAATGCAAATATCTCGTTAATTAAGCGTCTTACAGCTAAAAGGACAAAATTTTGTTATCACTTATTTTTTAGCCAAAATTTTGAATTTTGTTGGCAAAACTTAAAATGCAAATATCTCGTTAATTAAGCGTCTTACAGCTAAAAGGACAAAATTTTGTTATCACTTATTTTTTAGCCAAAATTTTGAATTTTGTTGGCAAAACTTAAAATGCAAATATCTCGTTAATTAAGCGTCTTACAGCTAAAAGGACAAAATTTTGTTATCACTTATTTTTTAGCCAAAATTTTGAATTTTGTTGGCAAAACTTAAAATGCAAATATCTCGTTAATTAAGCGTCTTACAGCTAAAAGGACAAAATTTTGTTATTACTTATTTTTTAGCCAAAATTTTGAATTTTGTTGGCAAAACTTAAAATGCAAATATCTCGTTAATTAAGCGTCTTAGAGCTAAAAGGACAAAATTTTGTTATTACTTATTTTTTAGCCAAAATGTTGAATTTTGTTGGCAAAACTTAAAATGCAAATATCTCGTTAATTAAGCGTCTTACCGCTAAAAGGACAAAATTTTGTTATTACTTATTTTTTTAGCCAACATTTTGAATTTTGTTGGCAAAACTTAAAATGCAAATATCTCGTTAATTAAGCGTCTTACAGCTAAATGGACAAAATTTTGTTATCACTTATTTTTTAGCAAAAATTTTGATTAAATTTGAATTTTGTTGCCAAACTTAAAATGCAAATATCTCGTTAATTAAGCGTCTTACAGCTAAAAGGACAAAATTTTGTTATCACATATTTTTTAGCCAAAATTTTGATAACATTTGAATTTTGTTGGAAAAACTTAAAATGCAAATATCTCGTTAATTAAGCGTCCTACAGCTAAAAGGACAAAATTTTGTTATCACTTATTTTTTAGCCAAAATTTTGATAAGATTTGAATTTTTGGCAAAACTTAAAATGCAAATATCTCGTTAATTAAGCGTCTTACAGCTAAACGGACAAAATTTTGTTATCACTTATTTTTTAGCCAAAATTTTGATAAAATTTATTTTTTAGCCAAAATTTTGAATTTTTTTGGCAAAACTTCAAATGCAAATATCTCGTTAATTAAGCGTCTTACAGCTAAAAGGACAAAATTTTGTTATCACTTATTTTTTAGCCAAAAGTTTGAATTTTGTTAGCAAAACTTAAAATGCAAATATCTCGTTAATTAAGCGTCTTACAGCTAAAAGGACAAAATTTTGTTATCACTTATTTTTTAGCCAAAATTTTGATAAAATTTGAATTTTGTTGGAAAAACTTAAAATGCAAATATCTCGTTAATTAAGCGTCTTACAGCTAAAAGGACAAAATTTTGTTATCACTTATTTTTTAGCCAAAATTTTGATAAAATTTGAATTTTTGGCAAAACTTAAAATGCAAATATCTTGTTAATTAAGCGTCTTACAGCTAAACGGACAAAATTTTGTTATCACTTATTTTTTAGGCTAAATTTTGATAAAATTTTAATTTTGTTGGCAAAACTTAAAATGCAAATATCTCGTTAATTAAGCGTCTTACAGCTAAAAGGACAAAATTTTGTTATCACTTATTTTTTAGCCAAAATTTTGAATTTTTAGCCAAAATTTTGATAAAATTTGAATTTTGTTGGCAAAACTTAAAATGCAAATATCTCGTTAATTAAGCGTCTTACAGCTAAACTGACAAAATTTTGTTATCATTTATTTTTTAGCCAAAATTTTGATATAATTTGAATTTTGTTGACAACACTTAAAATGCAAATATCTCGTTAATTAAGCGTCTTACAGCTAAAAGAACAAAATTTTGTTATCACTTATTTTTTAGCCAAAATTTTGAATTTTGTTGGCAAAACTTAAAATGCAAATATCTCGTTAATTAAGCGTCTTACAGCTAAAAGGACAAAATTTTGTTATCACTTATTTTTTTAGCCAAAATTTTGATACAATTTGAATTTTGTTGGCAAAACTTTACATGCAAATATCTCGTTAATTAAGCGTCTTACAGCTAAACGGACAAAATTTTGTTATCACTTATTTTTTAGGCAAAATTTTGATAAAATTTTAATTTTGTTGGCAAAACTTAAAATGCAAATATCTCGTTAATTAAGCGTCTTACAGCTAAAAGGACAAAATTTTGTTATCACTTATTTTTTAGCCAAAATTTTGATAAAATTTTAATTTTGTTGGCAAAACTTAAAATGCAAATATCTCGTTAATTAAGCGTTTTACAGCTAAAAGGACAAAATTTTGTTATCACTTATTTTTTAGCCAAAATTTTGATAAAATTTAAATTTTGTTGGCAAAACTTAAAATGCAAATATCTCGTTAATTAAGCGTCTTACAGCTAAAAGGACAAAATTTTGTTATCACTTATTTTTTAGCCAAAATTTTGATAAAATTTGAATTTTGTTGGCAAAACTTAAAATGCAAATATCTCGTTAATTAAGCGTCTTACAGCTAAAAGGACTAAATTTTGTTATCACTTAATTTTTAGCCAAAATTTTGAATTTTGTTGGCAAAACTTAAAATGCAAATATCTCGTTAATTAAGCGTATTACAGCTAAAAGGACAAAGTTTTGTTATTATTTATTTTTTAGCCAAAATTTTGAATTTTGTTGGCAAAACTTAAAATGCAAATATCTCGTTAATTAAGCGTCTTACAGCTAAAAGGACAAAATTTTGTTATCACTTATTTTTTAGCCAAAATTTTGATAAAATTTGAATTTTGTTGGCAAAACTAAAAATGCAAATATCTCGTTAATTAAGCGTCTTACAGCTAAAAGGACAACATTTTGTTATCACTTATTTTTTAGCCAAAATTTTGATAAAATTTGAATTTTGTTGGCAAAACTAAAAATGCAAATATCTCGTTAATTAAGCGTCTTACAGCTAAAAGGACAAAATTTTGTTATCACTTATTTTTTAGCCAAAATTTTGAATTTTGTTGGCAAAACTTAAAATGCAAATATCTCGTTAATTAAGCGTCTAACAGCTAAAAGGACAAAATTTTGTTATCACTTATTTTTTAGCCAAAATTTTGAATTTTGTTGGCAAAACTTAAAATGCAAATATCTCGTTAATTAAGCGTCTTACAGCTAAAAGGACAAAATTTTGTTATCACTTATTTTTTAGCCAAAATTTTGAATTTTGTTGGCAAAACTTAAAATGCAAATATCTCGTTAATTAAGCGTCTTACAGCTAAAAGGACAAAATTTTGTTATCACTAATTTTTTAGCCAAAATTTTGATAAAATTTGAATTTTGTTGGCAAAACTTAAAATGCAAATATCTCGTTAATAAAGCGTCTTACAGCTAAAAGGACAAAATTTTGTTCACTTATTTTTTAGCCAAAACTTTGATAAAATTTGAATTTTGTTGGCAAAACTTAAAATGCAAATATCTCGTTAATTAAGCGTCTACAGCTAAAAGGACAATATTTTGTTATCACTTATTTTTTAGCCAAAATTTTGATAAAATTTGAATTTTGTTGGCAAAACTTAAAATGCAAATATCTCGTTAACTAAGCGTCTTACAGCTAAATGGACAAAATTTTGTTATCACTTATTTTTTAGCCAAAATTTTGAATTTTGTTGGCAAAACTTAAAATGCAAATATCTCGTTAATTAAGCGTCTTACAGCTAAAAGGACAAAATGTTGTTATCACTTATTTTTTAGCCAAAATTTTGAATTTTGTTGGCAAAACTTAAAATGCAAATATCTCGTTAATAAAGCGTCTTACAGCTAAAAGGACAAAATTTTGTTCACTTATTTTTTAGCCAAAATTTTGATAAAATTTGAATTTTGTTGGCAAAACTTAAAATGCAAATATCTCGTTAATTAAGCGTCTACAGCTAAAAGGACAAAATTTTGTTATCACTTATTTTTTAGCCAAAATTTTGATAAAATTTGAATTTTGTTGGAAAAACTTAAAATGCAAATATCTCGTTAATTAAGCGTCTTACAGCTAAAAGGACAAAATTTTGTTATCACTTATTTTTTAGCCAAAATTTTGAATTTTGTTGGCAAAACTTAAAATGCAAATATCTCGTTAATTAAGCGTCTTACAGCTAAAAGGACAAAATTTTGTTATCACTTATTTTTTAGCCAAAATTTTGAATTTTGTTGGCAAAACTTAAAATGCAAATATCTCGTTAATTAAGCGTCTTACAGCTAAAAGGACAAAATTTTGTTATCACTTATTTTTTAGCCAAAATTTTGAATTTTGTTGGCAAAACTTAAAATGCAAATATCTCGTTAATTAAGCGTCTTACAGCTAAAAGGACAAAATTTTGTTATTACTTATTTTTTAGCCAAAATTTTGAATTTTGTTGGCAAAACTTAAAATGCAAATATCTCGTTAATTAAGCGTCTTAGAGCTAAAAGGACAAAATTTTGTTATTACTTATTTTTTAGCCAAAATGTTGAATTTTGTTGGCAAAACTTAAAATGCAAATATCTCGTTAATTAAGCGTCTTACCGCTAAAAGGACAAAATTTTGTTATTACTTATTTTTTTAGCCAACATTTTGAATTTTGTTGGCAAAACTTAAAATGCAAATATCTCGTTAATTAAGCGTCTTACAGCTAAATGGACAAAATTTTGTTATCACTTATTTTTTAGCAAAAATTTTGATTAAATTTGAATTTTGTTGCCAAACTTAAAATGCAAATATCTCGTTAATTAAGCGTCTTACAGCTAAAAGGACAAAATTTTGTTATCACATATTTTTTAGCCAAAATTTTGATAACATTTGAATTTTGTTGGAAAAACTTAAAATGCAAATATCTCGTTAATTAAGCGTCTTACAGCTAAAAGGACAAAATTTTGTTATCACTTATTTTTTAGCCAAAATTTTGATAAGATTTGAATTTTTGGCAAAACTTAAAATGCAAATATCTCGTTAATTAAGCGTCTTACAGCTAAACGGACAAAATTTTGTTATCACTTATTTTTTAGCCAAAATTTTGATAAAATTTATTTTTTAGCCAAAATTTTGAATTTTTTTGGCAAAACTTCAAATGCAAATATCTCGTTAATTAAGCGTCTTACAGCTAAAAGGACAAAATTTTGTTATCACTTATTTTTTAGCCAAAAGTTTGAATTTTGTTAGCAAAACTTAAAATGCAAATATCTCGTTAATTAAGCGTCTTACAGCTAAAAGGACAAAATTTTGTTATCACTTATTTTTTAGCCAAAATTTTGATAAAATTTGAATTTTTGGCAAAACTTAAAATGCAAATATCTCGTTAATTAAGCGTCTTACAGCTAAAAGGACAAAATTTTGTTATCACTTATTTTTTAGCCAAAATTTTGATAAAATTTGAATTTTGTTGGAAAAACTTAAAATGCAAATATCTCGTTAATTAAGCGTCTTACAGCTAAAAGGACAAAATTTTGTTATCACTTATTTTTTAGCCAAAATTTTGATAAAATTTGAATTTTTGGCAAAACTTAAAATGCAAATATCTTGTTAATTAAGCGTCTTACAGCTAAACGGACAAAATTTTGTTATCACTTATTTTTTAGGCTAAATTTTGATAAAATTTTAATTTTGTTGGCAAAACTTAAAATGCAAATATCTCGTTAATTAAGCGTCTTACAGCTAAAAGGACAAAATTTTGTTATCACTTATTTTTTAGCCAAAATTTTGAATTTTTAGCCAAAATTTTGATAAAATTTGAATTTTGTTGGCAAAACTTAAAATGCAAATATCTCGTTAATTAAGCGTCTTACAGCTAAACTGACAAAATTTTGTTATCATTTATTTTTTAGCCAAAATTTTGATATAATTTGAATTTTGTTGACAACACTTAAAATGCAAATATCTCGTTAATTAAGCGTCTTACAGCTAAAAGAACAAAATTTTGTTATCACTTATTTTTTAGCCAAAATTTTGAATTTTGTTGGCAAAACTTAAAATGCAAATATCTCGTTAATTAAGCGTCTTACAGCTAAAAGGACAAAATTTTGTTATCACTTATTTTTTTAGCCAAAATTTTGATACAATTTGAATTTTGTTGGCAAAACTTTACATGCAAATATCTCGTTAATTAAGCGTCTTACAGCTAAACGGACAAAATTTTGTTATCACTTATTTTTTAGGCAAAATTTTGATAAAATTTTAATTTTGTTGGCAAAACTTAAAATGCAAATATCTCGTTAATTAAGCGTCTTACAGCTAAAAGGACAAAATTTTGTTATCACTTATTTTTTAGCCAAAATTTTGATAAAATTTTAATTTTGTTGGCAAAACTTAAAATGCAAATATCTCGTTAATTAAGCGTTTTACAGCTAAAAGGACAAAATTTTGTTATCACTTATTTTTTAGCCAAAATTTTGATAAAATTTAAATTTTGTTGGCAAAACTTAAAATGCAAATATCTCGTTAATTAAGCGTCTTACAGCTAAAAGGACAAAATTTTGTTATCACTTATTTTTTAGCCAAAATTTTGATAAAATTTGAATTTTGTTGGCAAAACTTAAAATGCAAATATCTCGTTAATTAAGCGTCTTACAGCTAAAAGGACTAAATTTTGTTATCACTTAATTTTTAGCCAAAATTTTGAATTTTGTTGGCAAAACTTAAAATGCAAATATCTCGTTAATTAAGCGTATTACAGCTAAAAGGACAAAGTTTTGTTATTATTTATTTTTTAGCCAAAATTTTGAATTTTGTTGGCAAAACTTAAAATGCAAATATCTCGTTAATTAAGCGTCTTACAGCTAAAAGGACAAAATTTTGTTATCACTTATTTTTTAGCCAAAATTTTGAATTTTGTTGGCAAAACTTGAAATGCAAATATCTCGTTAAATAAGCGCCTTACAGCTAAATGGACAAAATTTTTTTATCACTTATTTTTTAGCCAAAATTTTGATAAAATTTGAATTTTGTTGGCAAAACTTAAAATGCAAATATCTCGTTAATTAAACGTCTTACAGCTAAATGGACAACATTTTGTTATCACTTATTTTTTAGCAAAAATTTTGATTAAATTTGAATTTTGTTGGCAAAACTTAAAATGCAAATATCTCGTTAATTAAGCGTCTTACAGCTAAAAGGACAAAATTTTGTTATCACTTATTCTTTAGCCAACATTTTGATAAAATTTGAATTTTGTTGGCAAAACTTAAAATGCAAATATCTCGTTAATTAAGCGTCTTACAGCTAAAAGGACAAAATTTTGTTATCACTTAATTTTTAGCCAAACAGCTAAAAGAACAAAATTTTGTTATCACTTATTTTTTAGCCAAAATTTTGAATTTTGTTGGCAAAACTTAAAATGCAAATATCTCGTTAATTAAGCGTCTTACAGCTAAAAGGACAAAATTTTGTTATCACTTATTTTTTTAGCCAAAATTTTGATACAATTTGAATTTTGTTGGCAAAACTTTACATGCAAATATCTCGTTAATTAAGCGTCTTACAGCTAAACGGACAAAATTTTGTTATCACTTATTTTTTAGGCAAAATTTTGATAAAATTTTAATTTTGTTGGCAAAACTTAAAATGCAAATATCTCGTTAATTAAGCGTCTTACAGCTAAAAGGACAAAATTTTGTTATCACTTATTTTTTAGCCAAAATTTTGATAAAATTTTAATTTTGTTGGCAAAACTTAAAATGCAAATATCTCGTTAATTAAGCGTTTTACAGCTAAAAGGACAAAATTTTGTTATCACTTATTTTTTAGCCAAAATTTTGATAAAATTTAAATTTTGTTGGCAAAACTTAAAATGCAAATATCTCGTTAATTAAGCGTCTTACAGCTAAAAGGACAAAATTTTGTTATCACTTATTTTTTAGCCAAAATTTTGATAAAATTTGAATTTTGTTGGCAAAACTTAAAATGCAAATATCTCGTTAATTAAGCGTCTTACAGCTAAAAGGACTAAATTTTGTTATCACTTAATTTTTAGCCAAAATTTTGAATTTTGTTGGCAAAACTTAAAATGCAAATATCTCGTTAATTAAGCGTATTACAGCTAAAAGGACAAAGTTTTGTTATTATTTATTTTTTAGCCAAAATTTTGAATTTTGTTGGCAAAACTTAAAATGCAAATATCTCGTTAATTAAGCGTCTTACAGCTAAAAGGACAAAATTTTGTTATCACTTATTTTTTAGCCAAAATTTTGAATTTTGTTGGCAAAACTTGAAATGCAAATATCTCGTTAAATAAGCGCCTTACAGCTAAATGGACAAAATTTTTTTATCACTTATTTTTTAGCCAAAATTTTGATAAAATTTGAATTTTGTTGGCAAAACTTAAAATGCAAATATCTCGTTAATTAAACGTCTTACAGCTAAATGGACAACATTTTGTTATCACTTATTTTTTAGCAAAAATTTTGATTAAATTTGAATTTTGTTGGCAAAACTTAAAATGCAAATATCTCGTTAATTAAGCGTCTTACAGCTAAAAGGACAAAATTTTGTTATCACTTATTCTTTAGCCAACATTTTGATAAAATTTGAATTTTGTTGGCAAAACTTAAAATGCAAATATCTCGTTAATTAAGCGTCTTACAGCTAAAAGGACAAAATTTTGTTATCACTTAATTTTTAGCCAAAATTTTGAATTTTGTTGGCAAAACTTAAAATGCAAATATCTCGTTAATTAAGCGTCTTACAGCTAAAAGGACAAAATTTTGTTATCACTTATTTTTTAGCCAAAATTTTGAATTTTGTTGGCAAAACTTAAAATGCAAATATCTCGTTAATTAAGCGTATTACAGCTAAAAGGACAAAGTTTTGTTATTATTTATTTTTTAGCCAAAATTTTGAATTTTGTTGGCAAAACTTAAAATGCAAATATCTCGTTAATTAAGCGTCTTACAGCTAAAAGGACAAAATTTTGTTATCACTAATTTTTTAGCCAAAATTTTGATAAAATTTGAATTTTGTTGGCAAAACTTAAAATGCAAATATCTCGTTAATTAAGCATCTTACAGCTAAAAGGACAAAATTTTGTTATTACTTATTTTTTAGCCAAAATTTTGAATTTTGTTGGCAAAACTTAAAATGCAAATATCTCGTTAATTAAGCGTCTACAGCTAAAAGGACAAAATTTTGTTATCACTTATTTTTTAGCCAAAATTTTGATAAAATTTGAATTTTGTTGGCAAAACTTAAAATGCAAATATCTCGTTAATTAAGCGTCTTACAGCTAAAAGGACAAAATTTTGTTATCACTTATTTTTTAGCCAAAATTTTGATAAAATTTGAATTTTGTTGGCAAAACTTAAAATGCAAATATCTCGTTAATTAAGCGTCTTACAGCTAAAAGGACAAAATTTTGTTATAACTTATTTTTTAGCCAACATTTTGAATTTTGTTGGCAAAACTTAAAATGCAAATATCTCGTTAATTAAGCGTCTTACAGCTAAAAGGACAAAATTTTGTTATCACTTATTTTTTAGCCAAAATTTTGATAAAATTTGAATTTTGTTGGCAAAACTTAAAATGCAAATATCTCGTTAATTAAGCGTCTTACAGCTAAAAGGACAAAATTTTGTTATCACTTATTTTTTAGCCAAAATTTTGATAAAATTTGAATTTTGTTGGCAAAACTTAAAATGCAAATATCTCGTTAATTAAGCGTCTTACAGCTAAAAGGACAAAATTTTGTTATTACTTATTTTTTAGCCAAAATTTTGAATTTTGTTGGCAAAACTTAAAATGCAAATATCTCGTTAATTAAGCGTCTTACAGCTAAAAGGACAAAATTTTGTTATCACTTATTTTTTAGCCAAAATTTTGATAAAATTTGAATTTTGTTGGCAAAACTTAAAATGCAAATATCTCGTTAATTAAGCGTCTTACAGCTAAAAGGACAAAATTTTGTTATTACTTATTTTTTAGCCAACATTTTGAATTTTGTTGGCAAAACTTAAAATGCAAATATCTCGTTAATTAAGCGTCTTACAGCTAAAAGGACAAAATTTTGTTATCACTTATTTTTTAGCCAAAATTTTGAATTTTGTTGGCAAAACTTAAAATGCAAATATCTCGTTAATTAAGCGTCTTACAGCTAAATGGACAACATTTTGTTATCACTTATTTTTTAGCAAAAATTTTGATTAAATTTGAATTTTGTTGGCAAAACTTAAAATGCAAATATCTCGTTAATTAAGCGTCTTACAGCTAAAAGGACAAAATTTTGTTATCACTTATTTTTTAGCCAAAATTTTGATAAAATTTGAATTTTGTTGGCAAAACTTAAAATGCAAATATCTCGTTAATTAAGCGTCTTACAGCTAAACGGACAAAATTTTGATATCACTTATTTTTTAGGCTAAATTTTGATAAAATTTTAATTTTGTTGGCAAAACTTAAAATGCAAATATCTCGTTAATTAAGCGTCTTACAGCTAAAAGGACAAAATTTTGTTATCACTTATTTTTTAGCCAAATTTTGATAAAATTTTAATTTTGTTGGCAAAACTTAAAATGCAAATATCTCGTTAATTAAGCGTCTACAGCTAAAAGGACAAAATTTTGTTATCAGTTATTTTTTAGCCAAAATTTTGATAAAATTTGAATTTTGTTGGCAAAACTTAAAATGCAAATATCTCGTTAATTAAGCGTCTTACAGCTAAACGGACAAAATTTTGTTATCACTTATTTTTTAGGCTAAATTTTGATAAAATTTTAATTTTGTTGGCAAAACTTAAAATGCAAATATCTCGTTAATTAAGCGTCTTACAGCTAAAAGGACAAAATTTTGTTATCACTTATTTTTTAGCCAAAATTTTGAATTTTGTTGGCAAAACTTAAAATGCAAATATCTCGTTAATTAAGCGTCTTACAGCTAAAAGGACAAAATTTTGTTATTACTTATTTTTTAGCCAAAATTTTGAATTTTGTTGGCAAAACTTAAAATGCAAATATCTCGTTAATTAAGCGTCTTACAGCTAAACGGACAAAATTTTGTTATTACTTATTTTTTAGCCAACATTTTGAATTTTGTTGGCAAAACTTAAAATGCAAATATCTCGTTAATTAAGCGTCTTACAGCTAAACGGACAAAATTTTGTTATCACTTATTTTTTAGGCTAAATTTTGATAAAATTTTAATTTTGTTGGCAAAACTTAAAATGCAAATATCTCGTTAATTAAGCGTCTTACAGCTAAAAGGACAAAATTTTGTTATCACTTATTTTTTAGCCAAATTTTGATAAAATTTTAATTTTGTTGGCAAAACTTAAAATGCAAATATCTCGTTAATTAAGCGTCTACAGCTAAAAGGACAAAATTTTGTTATCACTTATTTTTTAGCCAAATTTTGATAAAATTTTAATTTTGTTGGCAAAACTTAAAATGCAAATATCTCGTTAATTAAGCGTCTTACAGCTAAACGGACAAAATTTTGTTATCACTTATTTTTTAGCCAACATTTTGATAAAATTTGAATTTTGTTGGCAAAACTTAAAATGCAAATATCTCGTTAATTAAGCGTCTTACAGCTAAAAGGACAAAATTTTGTTATTACTTATTTTTTAGCCAACATTTTGAATTTTGTTGGCAAAACTTAAAATGCAAATATCTCGTTAATTAAGCGTCTTACAGCTAAACGGACAAAATTTTGTTATCACTTATTTTTTAGCCAACATTTTGAATTTTGTTGGCAAAACTTAAAATGCAAATATCTCGTTAATTAAGCGTCTTACAGCTAAAAGGACAAAATTTTGTTATCACTTATTTTTTAGCCAAAATTTTGAATTTTGTTGGCAAAACTTAAAATGCAAATATCTCGTTAATTAAGCGTCTTACAGCTAAGAGGACAAAATTTTGTTATTACTTATTTTTTAGCCAACATTTTGAATTTTGTTGGCAAAACTTAAAATGCAAATATCTCGTTAATTAAGCGTCTTACAGCTAAACGGACAAAATTTTGTTATCACTTATTTTTTAGGCTAAATTTTGATAAAATTTTAATTTTGTTGGCAAAACTTAAAATGCAAATATCTCGTTAATTAAGCGTCTTACAGCTAAAAGGACAAAATTTTGTTATCACTTATTTTTTAGCCAAATTTTGATAAAATTTTAATTTTGTTGGCAAAACTTAAAATGCAAATATCTCGTTAATTAAGCGTCTACAGCTAAAAGGACAAAATTTTGTTATCACTTATTTTTTAGCCAAATTTTGATAAAATTTTAATTTTGTTGGCAAAACTTAAAATGCAAATATCTCGTTAATTAAGCGTCTTACAGCTAAACGGACAAAATTTTGTTATCACTTATTTTTTAGCCAACATTTTGATAAAATTTGAATTTTGTTGGCAAAACTTAAAATGCAAATATCTCGTTAATTAAGCGTCTTACAGCTAAAAGGACAAAATTTTGTTATCACTTATTTTTTAGCCAAAATTTTGAATTTTGTTGGCAAAACTTAAAATGCAAATATCTCGTTAATTAAGCGTCTTACAGCTAAAAGGACAAAATTTTGTTATTACTTATTTTTTAGCCAACATTTTGAATTTTGTTGGCAAAACTTAAAATGCAAATATCTCGTTAATTAAGCGTCTTACAGCTAAACGGACAAAATTTTGTTATCACTTATTTTTTAGGCTAAATTTTGATAAAATTTTAATTTTGTTAAAATGCAAATATCTCGTTAATTAAGCGTCTTACAGCTAAAAGGACAAAATTTTTGTATCACTTATTTTTTAGCCAAAATTTTGAATTTTGTTGGCAAAATTAAAATGCAAATATCTCGTTAATTAAGCGTCTTACAGCTAAAAGGACAAAATTTTGTTATTACTTATTTTTAGCCAAAATTTTGAATTTTTTGGCAAAACTTAAAATGCAAATATCTCGTTAATTAAGCGTCTTACAGCTAAAAGGACAAAATTTTGTTATCACTTATTTTTTAGCCAAATTTTGATAAAATTTGAATGTTGTTGGCAAAACTTAAAATGCAAATATCTCGTTAATTAAGCGTCTTACAGCTAAAAGGACAAAATTTTGTTATCACTTATTTTTTAGCCAAAATTTTGAATTTTGTTGGCAAAACTTAAAATGCAAATATCTCGTTAATTAAGCGTCTTACAGCTAAAAGGACAAAATTTTGTTATTACTTATTTTTTAGCCAACATTTTGAATTTTGTTGGCAAAACTTAAAATGCAAATATCTCGTTAATTAAGCGTCTACAGCTAAAAGGACAAAATTTTGATATCACTTATTTTTTAGCCAACATTTTGAATTTTGTTGGCAAAACTTAAAATGCAAATATCTCGTTAATTAAGCGTCTACAGCTAAAAGGACAAAATTTTGTTATCACTTATTTTTTAGCCAACATTTTGAATTTTGTTGGCAAAATTAAAATGCAAATATCTCGTTAATTAAGCGTCTTACAGCTAAAAGGACAAAATTTTGTTATCACTTATTTTTTAGCCAAAATTTTGAATTTTTAGCCAAAATTTTGATAAAATTTGAATTTTGTTGGAAAAACTTAAAATGCAAATATCTCGTTAATTAAGCGTCTTACAGCAAAAAGGACAAAATTTTGTTATCACTTATTTTTTTGCCAAAATTTTGATAAAATTTGAATTTTGCTGGCAAAACTTAAAATGCAAATATCTCGTTAATTAAGCGTCTTACAGCTAAAAGGACAAAATTTTGTTATCACTTATTTTTTTGCCAAAATTTTGATAAAATTTGAATTTTGTTGGCAAAACTTAAAATGCAAATATCTCGTTAATTAAGCGTCTACAGCTAAAAGGACAAAATTTTGTTATCACTTATTTTTTAGCCAAAATTTTGATAAAATTTGAATTTTGTTGGCAAAACTTAAAATGCAAATATCTCGTTAATTAAGCGTCTTACAGCAAAAAGGACAAAATTTTGTTATCACTTATTTTTTTGCCAAAATTTTGATAAAATTTGAATTTTGTTGGCAAAACTTAAAATGCAAATATCTCGTTAATTAAGCGTCTTACAGCTAAAAGGACAAAATTTTGTTATCACTTATTTTTTTGCCAAAATTTTGATAAAATTTGAATTTTGTTGGCAAAACTTAAAATGCAAATATCTCGTTAATTAAGCGTCTACAGCTAAAAGGACAAAATTTTGTTATCACTTATTTTTTAGCCAAAATTTTGATAAAATTTGAATTTTGTTGGCAAAACTTAAAATGCAAATATCTCGTTAATTAAGCGTCTTACAGCTAAAAGGACAAAATTTTTGTATCACTTATTTTTTTGCCAAAATTTTGATAAAATTTGAATTTTGTTGGCAAAACTTAAAATGCAAATATCTCGTTAATTAAGCGTCTTACAGCTAAATGGACATAATTTTGTTATCACTTATTTTTTAGCCAAAATTTTGAATTTTGTTGGCAAAACTTAAAATGCAAATATCTCGTTAATTAAGCGTCTTACAGCTAAAAGGACAAAATTTTGTTATCAGTTATTTTTTAGCCAAAATTTTGATAAAATTTGAATTTTGTTGGCAAAACTTAAAATGCAAATATCTCGTTAATTAAACGTGTTACAGCTAAAAGGACAAAATTTTGTTATCACTTATTTTTTTGCCAAAATTTTGATAAAATTTGAATTTTGTTGGCAAAACTTAAAATGCAAATATCTCGTTAATTAAGCGTCTTACAGCTAAACGGACAAAATTTTGTTATCACTTATTTTTTAGCCAACATTTTGATAAAATTTGAATTTTGTTGGCAAAACTTAAAATGCAAATATCTCGTTAATTAAGCGTCTTACAGCTAAAAGGACAAAATTTTGTTATCACTTATTTTTTAGCCAAAATTTTGAATTTTGTTGGCAAAACTTAAAATGCAAATATCTCGTTAATTAAGCGTCTTACAGCTAAAAGGACAAAATTTTGTTATTACTTATTTTTTAGCCAACATTTTGAATTTTGTTGGCAAAACTTAAAATGCAAATATCTCGTTAATTAAGCGTCTTACAGCTAAACGGACAAAATTTTGTTATCACTTATTTTTTAGGCTAAATTTTGATAAAATTTTAATTTTGTTAAAATGCAAATATCTCGTTAATTAAGCGTCTTACAGCTAAAAGGACAAAATTTTTGTATCACTTATTTTTTAGCCAAAATTTTGAATTTTGTTGGCAAAATTAAAATGCAAATATCTCGTTAATTAAGCGTCTTACAGCTAAAAGGACAAAATTTTGTTATTACTTATTTTTAGCCAAAATTTTGAATTTTTTGGCAAAACTTAAAATGCAAATATCTCGTTAATTAAGCGTCTTACAGCTAAAAGGACAAAATTTTGTTATCACTTATTTTTTAGCCAAATTTTGATAAAATTTGAATGTTGTTGGCAAAACTTAAAATGCAAATATCTCGTTAATTAAGCGTCTTACAGCTAAAAGGACAAAATTTTGTTATCACTTATTTTTTAGCCAAAATTTTGAATTTTGTTGGCAAAACTTAAAATGCAAATATCTCGTTAATTAAGCGTCTTACAGCTAAAAGGACAAAATTTTGTTATTACTTATTTTTTAGCCAACATTTTGAATTTTGTTGGCAAAACTTAAAATGCAAATATCTCGTTAATTAAGCGTCTACAGCTAAAAGGACAAAATTTTGATATCACTTATTTTTTAGCCAACATTTTGAATTTTGTTGGCAAAACTTAAAATGCAAATATCTCGTTAATTAAGCGTCTACAGCTAAAAGGACAAAATTTTGTTATCACTTATTTTTTAGCCAACATTTTGAATTTTGTTGGCAAAATTAAAATGCAAATATCTCGTTAATTAAGCGTCTTACAGCTAAAAGGACAAAATTTTGTTATCACTTATTTTTTAGCCAAAATTTTGAATTTTTAGCCAAAATTTTGATAAAATTTGAATTTTGTTGGAAAAACTTAAAATGCAAATATCTCGTTAATTAAGCGTCTTACAGCAAAAAGGACAAAATTTTGTTATCACTTATTTTTTTGCCAAAATTTTGATAAAATTTGAATTTTGCTGGCAAAACTTAAAATGCAAATATCTCGTTAATTAAGCGTCTTACAGCTAAAAGGACAAAATTTTGTTATCACTTATTTTTTTGCCAAAATTTTGATAAAATTTGAATTTTGTTGGCAAAACTTAAAATGCAAATATCTCGTTAATTAAGCGTCTACAGCTAAAAGGACAAAATTTTGTTATCACTTATTTTTTAGCCAAAATTTTGATAAAATTTGAATTTTGTTGGCAAAACTTAAAATGCAAATATCTCGTTAATTAAGCGTCTTACAGCAAAAAGGACAAAATTTTGTTATCACTTATTTTTTTGCCAAAATTTTGATAAAATTTGAATTTTGTTGGCAAAACTTAAAATGCAAATATCTCGTTAATTAAGCGTCTTACAGCTAAAAGGACAAAATTTTGTTATCACTTATTTTTTTGCCAAAATTTTGATAAAATTTGAATTTTGTTGGCAAAACTTAAAATGCAAATATCTCGTTAATTAAGCGTCTACAGCTAAAAGGACAAAATTTTGTTATCACTTATTTTTTAGCCAAAATTTTGATAAAATTTGAATTTTGTTGGCAAAACTTAAAATGCAAATATCTCGTTAATTAAGCGTCTTACAGCTAAAAGGACAAAATTTTTGTATCACTTATTTTTTTGCCAAAATTTTGATAAAATTTGAATTTTGTTGGCAAAACTTAAAATGCAAATATCTCGTTAATTAAGCGTCTTACAGCTAAATGGACATAATTTTGTTATCACTTATTTTTTAGCCAAAATTTTGAATTTTGTTGGCAAAACTTAAAATGCAAATATCTCGTTAATTAAGCGTCTTACAGCTAAAAGGACAAAATTTTGTTATCAGTTATTTTTTAGCCAAAATTTTGATAAAATTTGAATTTTGTTGGCAAAACTTAAAATGCAAATATCTCGTTAATTAAACGTGTTACAGCTAAAAGGACAAAATTTTGTTATCACTTATTTTTTTGCCAAAATTTTGATAAAATTTGAATTTTGTTGGCAAAACTTAAAATGCAAATATCTCGTTAATTAAGCGTCTTACAGCTAAAAGGACAAAATTTTGTTATTACTTATTTTTTAGCCAACATTTTGAATTTTGTTGGCAAAACTTAAAATGCAAATATCTCGTTAATTAAGCGTCATACAGCTAAAAGGACAAAATTTTGTTATTACTTATTTTTTAGCCAAAATTTTGAATTTTGTTGGCAAAACTTAAAATGCAAATATCTCGTTAATTAAGCGTCTTACAGCTAAAAGGACAAAATTTTGTTATCACTTTTTTTTTTGCCAAAATTTTGATAAAATTTGAATTCTGTTGGCAAAACTTAAAATGCAAATATCTCGTTAATTAAGCGTCTTACAGCTAAAAGGACAAAATTTTGTTATCACTTATTTTTTTGCCAAAATTTTGATAAAATTTGAATTTTGTTGGCAAAACTTAAAATGCAAATATCTCGTTAATTAAGCGTCTTACAGCTAAAAGGACAAAATTTTGTTATTACTTATTTTTTAGCCAAAATTTTGAATTTTGTTGGCAAAACTTAAAATGCAAATATCTCGTTAATTAAGCGTCTTACAGCCAAATGGACAAAATTTTGTTATCAGTTATTTTTTAGCCAAAATTTTGATAAAATTTGAATTTTGTTGGCAAAACTTAAAATGCAAATATCTCGTTAATTAAGCGTCTTACAGCTAAAAGGACAAAATTTTGTTATCACTTATTTTTTAGCCAAAATTTTGAATTTTGTTGGCAAAACTTAGAATGCAAATATCTCGTTAATTAAGCGTCTTACAGCTAAAAGGACAAAATTTTGTTATCACTTATTTTTTAGCCAAAATTTTGAATTTTGTTGGCAAAACTTAAAATGCAAATATCTCGTTAATTAAGCGTCTTACAGCTAAAAGGACAAAATTTTGTTATCACTTATTTTTTAGCCAAAATTTTGAATTTTGTTGGCAAAACTTAAAATGCAAATATCTCGTTAACTAAGCGTCTTACAGCTAAATGGACAAAATTTTGTTATCACTTATTTTTTAGCCAAAATTTTGAATTTTGTTGGCAAAACTTAAAATGCAAATATCTCGTTAATTAAGCGTCTTACAGCTAAAAGGACAAAATTTTGTTATTACTTATTTTTTAGCCAAAATTTTGAATTTTGTTGGCAAAACTTAAAATGCAAATATCTCGTTAATTAAGCGTCTTACAGCTAAATGGACAAAATTTTGTTATCACTTATTTTTTAGCCAAAATTTTGATAAAATTTGAATTTTGTTGGCAAAACTTAAAATGCAAATATCTCGTTAATTAAACGTGTTACAGCTAAAAGGACAAAATTTTGTTATCACTTATTTTTTAGCAAAAATTTTGATTAAATTTGAATTTTGTTGGCAAAACTTAAAATGCAAATATCTCGTTAATTAAGCGTCTTACAGCTAAAAGTACAAAATTTTGTTATCACTTATTTTTTAGCCAAAATTTTGAATTTTGTTGGCAAAACTTAAAATGCAAATATCTCGTTAATTAAGCGTCTTACAGCTAAAAGGACAAAATTTTGTTATTACTTATTTTTTAGCCAAAATTTTGAATTTTGTTGGCAAAACTTAAAATGCAAATATCTCGTTAATTAAGCGTCTTACAGCTAAAAGGACAAAATTTTGTTATTACTTATTTTTTAGCCAAAATTTTGAATTTTGTTGGCAAAACTTAAAATGCAAATTTCTCGTTAATTAAGCGTCTTACAGCTAAAAGGACAAAATTTTGTTATTACTTATTTTTTAGCCAACATTTTGAATTTTGTTGGCAAAACTTAAAATGCAAATATCTCGTTAATTAAGCGTCTTACAGCTAAAAGGACAAAATTTTGTTATTACTTATTTTTTAGCCAAAATTTTGAATTTTGTTGGCAAAACTTAAAATGCAAATATCTCGTTAATTAAGCGGCTTACAGCTAAAAGTACAAAATTTTGTTATCACTTATTTTTTAGCCAAAATTTTGAATTTTGTTGGCAAAACTTAAAATGCAAATATCTCGTTAATTAAGCGTCTACAGCTAAAAGGACAAAATTTTGTTATCACTTATTTTTTAGCCAAAATTTTGATAAAATTTGAATTTTGTTGGCAAAACTTAAAATGCAAATATCTCGTTAATTAAGCGTCTTACAGCTAAAAGGACAAAATTTTGTTATTACTTATTTTTTAGCCAAAATTTTGAATTTTGTTGGCAAAACTTAAAATGCAAATATCTCGTTAATTAAGCGTCTTACAGCTAAAAGTACAAAATTTTGTTATCACTTATTTTTTAGCCAAAATTTTGAATTTTGTTGGCAAAACTTAAAATGCAAATATCTCGTTAATTAAGCGTCTTACAGCTAAAAGGACAAAATTTTGTTATTACTTATTTTTTAGCCAAAATTTTGAATTTTGTTGGCAAAACTTAAAATGCAAATTTCTCGTTAATTAAGCGTCTTACAGCTAAAAGGACAAAATTTTGTTATTACTTATTTTTTAGCCAACATTTTGAATTTTGTTGGCAAAACTTAAAATGCAAATATCTCGTTAATTAAGCGTCTTACAGCTAAAAGGACAAAATTTTGTTATTACTTATTTTTTAGCCAAAATTTTGAATTTTGTTGGCAAAACTTAAAATGCAAATATCTCGTTAATTAAGCGGCTTACAGCTAAAAGTACAAAATTTTGTTATCACTTATTTTTTAGCCAAAATTTTGAATTTTGTTGGCAAAACTTAAAATGCAAATATCTCGTTAATTAAGCGTCTACAGCTAAAAGGACAAAATTTTGTTATCACTTATTTTTTAGCCAAAATTTTGATAAAATTTGAATTTTGTTGGCAAAACTTAAAATGCAAATATCTCGTTAATTAAGCGTCTTACAGCTAAAAGGACAAAATTTTGTTATTACTTATTTTTTAGCCAAAATTTTGAATTTTGTTGGCAAAACTTAAAATGCAAATATCTCGTTACTTAAGCGTCTTACAGCTAAAAGTACAAAATTTTGTTATCACTTATTTTTTAGCCAAAATTTTGAATTTTGTTGGCAAAACTTAAAATGCAAATATCTCGTTAATTAAGCGTCTTACAGCTAAAAGGACAAAATTTTGTTATTACTTATTTTTTAGCCAAAATTTTGAATTTTGTTGGCAAAACTTAAAATGCAAATATCTCGTTAATTAAGCGTCTTACAGCTAAAAGTACAAAATTTTGTTATCACTTATTTTTTAGCCAAAATTTTGAATTTTGTTGGCAAAACTTAAAATGCAAATATCTCGTTAATTAAGCGTCTTACAGCTAAAAGGACAAAATTTTGTTATTACTTATTTTTTAGCCAAAATTTTGAATTTTGTTGGCAAAACTTAAAATGCAAATTTCTCGTTAATTAAGCGTCTTACAGCTAAAAGGACAAAATTTTGTTATTACTTATTTTTTAGCCAACATTTTGAATTTTGTTGGCAAAACTTAAAATGCAAATATCTCGTTAATTAAGCGTCTTACAGCTACATGGACAAAATTTTGTTATCACTTATTTTTTAGCCAAAATTTTGAATTTTGTTGGCAAAACTTAAAATGCAAATATCTCGTTAATTAAGCGTCTTACAGCTAAAAGGACAAAATTTTGTTATTACTTATTTTTTAGCCAAAATTTTGAATTTTGTTGGCAAAACTTAAAATGCAAATATCTCGTTAATTAAGCGTCTTACAGCTAAAAGGACAAAATTTTGTTATCACTTATTTTTTAGCCAAAATTTTGAATTTTGTTGGCAAAACTTAAAATGCAAATATCTCGTTAATTAAGCGTCTTACAGCTAAAAGGACAAAATTTTGTTATCACTTATTTTTTGGCCAAAATTTTGAATTTTGTTGGCAAAACTTAAAATGCAAATATCTCGTTAATTAAGCGTCTTACAGCAAAAAGGACAACATTTTGTTATCACTTATTTTTTAGCCAAAATTTTGAATTTTGTTGGCAAAACTTAAAATGCAAATATCTCGTTAATTAAGCGTCTTACAGCTAAAAGGACAAAATTTTGTTATCACTTATTTTTTAGCCAACATTTTGATAAAATTTGAATTTTGTTGGCAAAACTTAAAATGCAAATATCTCGTTAATAAAGCGTCTTACAGCTAAAAGGACAAAATTTTGTTCACTTATTTTTTAGCCAAAATTTTGAATTTTGTTGGCAAAACTTAAAATGCAAATATCTCGTTAATTAAGCGTCTTACAGCTAAAAGGACAAAATTTTGTTATCACTTATTTTTTAGCCAAAATTTTGAATTTTGTTGGCAAAACTTAAAATGCAAATATCTCGTTAATTAAGCGTCTTACAGCTAAAAGGACAAAATTTTGTTATCACTTATTTTTTAGCCAAAATTTTGAATTTTGTTGGCAAAACTTAAAATGCAAATATCTCGTTAACTAAGCGTCTTACAGCTAAATGGACAAAATTTTGTTATCACTTATTTTTTAGCCAAAATTTTGAATTTTGTTGGCAAAACTTAAAATGCAAATATCTCGTTAATTAAGCGTCTTACAGCTAAAAGGACAAAATTTTGTTATTACTTATTTTTTAGCCAAAATTTTGAATTTTGTTGGCAAAACTTAAAATGCAAATATCTCGTTAATTAAGCGTCTTACAGCTAAAAGGACAAAATTTTGGTATCACTTATTTTTTAGCAAAAATTTTGATTAAATTTGAATTTTGTTGGCAAAACTTAAAATGCAAATATCTCGTTAATTAAGCGTCTTACAGCTAAAAGGACAAAATTTTGTTATCACTTATTTTTGAGCCAAAATTTTGATAAAATTTGAATTTTGTTGGCAAAACTTAAAATGCAAATATCTCGTTAATTAAGCGTCTTACAGCTAAAAGGACAAAATTTTGTTATCACTTATTTTTTAGCCAAAATTTTGAATTTTGTTGGCAAAACTTAAAATGCAAATATCTCGTTAATTAAGCGTCTTACAGCTAAAAGGACAAAATTTTGTTATCACTTATTTTTTAGCCAAAATTTTAAATTTTGTTGGCAAAACTTAAAATGCAAATATCTCGTTAATTAAGCGTCTTACAGCTAAAAGGACAAAATTTTGTTATCACTTATTTTTGAGCCAAAATTTTGATAAAATTTGAATTTTGTTGGCAAAACTTAAAATGCAAATATCTCGTTAATTAAGCGTCTTACAGCTAAAAGGACAAAATTTTTTTATCACTTATTTTTTAGCCAAAATGTTGATAAAATTTGAATTTTGTTGGCAAAACTTAAAATGCAATATCTCGTTAATTAAGCGTCTTACAGCTAAAAGGACAAAATTTTGTTATCACTTATTTTTTAGCCAAAATTTTGAATTTTGTTGGCAAAACTTAAAATGCAAATATCTCGTTAATTAAGCGTCTTACAGCTAAAAGGACAAAATTTTGTTATCACTTATTTTTTAGCCAAAATTTTGAATTTTGTTGGCAAAACTTAAAATGCAAATATCTCGTTAATTAAGCGTCTTACAGCTAAAAGGACAAAATTTTGTTATCACTTATTTTTGAGCCAAAATTTTGATAAAATTTGAATTTTGTTGGCAAAACTTAAAATGCAAATATCTCGTTAATTAAGCGTCTTACAGCTAAAAGGACAAAATTTTGTTATCACTTATTTTTTAGCCAAAATTTTGAATTTTGTTGGCAAAATTTAAAATGCAAATATCTCGTTAATTAAGCGTCTTACAGCTAAAAGGACAAAATTTTGTTATCACTTATTTTTGAGCCAAAATTTTGATAAAATTTGAATTTTGTTGGCAAAACTTAAAATGCAAATATCTCGTTAATTAAGCGTCTTACAGCTAAAAGGACAAAATTTTGTTATCACTTATTTTTTAGCCAAAATTTTGAATTTTGTTGGCAAAACTTAAAATGCAAATATCTCGTTAATTAAGCGTCTTACAGCTAAAAGGACAAAATTTTGTTATAACTTATTTTTGAGCCAAAATTTTGATAAAATTTGAATTTTGTTGGCAAAACTTAAAATGCAAATATCTCGTTAATTAAGCGTCTTACAGCTAAAAGGACAAAATTTTATTCAGTCAGAATTTATTTGGTTTGAGACCATATGTTCCATTTACTTTCTGTCTATTCCAAGAAAGTAATAGAAACAAATACAAAAATTGGTAGAGAGTTTTAATTGCTTGGTAGAATTGACTGCAGTTTCGATAGACACCACTCTATCATCTTCAGAATTCAGTAGCAATAGTGTATGTCTTTAACTTAAATCAGCTGAAATACTTGAGGAAGCAGTAAATTGAATTTAACAAGAACTGCTAACCAAACCCGTATTTTGCCGAACTAAGTCAACATACTAAAACTCTCATACCAATACATTTTTGTTTTTTGCTTGGGTTCGCATCGCGAACCACGAATAACAAAATTTTGTTATCACTTATTTTTTAGCCAAAATTTTGATAAAATTTGAATTTTGTTGGCAAAACTTAAAATGCAAATATCTCGTTAATTAAGCGTCTTACAGCTAAAAGGACAAAATTTTGTTATCACTTATTTTTTAGCCAAAATTTTGAATTTTGTTGGCAAAACTTAAAATGCAAATATCTCGTTAATTAAGCGTCTTACAGCTAAAAGGACAAAATTTTGTTATCACTTATTTTTGAGCCAAAATTTTGATAAAATTTGAATTTTGTTGGCAAAACTTAAAATGCAAATATCTCGTTAATTAAGCGTCTTACAGCTAAAAGGACAAAATTTTGTTATCACTTATTTTTTAGCCAAAATTTTGAATTTTGTTGGCAAAACTTAAAATGCAAATATCTCGTTAATTAAGCGTCTTACAGCTAAAAGGACAAAATTTTATTATCACTTATTTTTGAGTCAAAATTTTGATAAAATTTGAATTTTGTTGGCAAAACTTAAAATGCAAATATCTCGTTAATTAAGCGTCTTACAGCTAAAAGGACAAAATTTTGTTATCACTTATTTTTTAGCCAAAATTTTGAATTTTGTTGGCAAAACTTAAAATGCAAATATCTCGTTAATTAAGCGTCTTACAGCTAAAAGGACAAAATTTTATTATCACTTATTTTTGAGCCAAAATTTTGATAAAATTTGAATTTTGTTGGCAAAGGACAAAATTTTGTTATCACTTATTTTTTAGCCAAAATTTTGAATTTTGTTGGCAAAACTTAAAATGCAAATATCTCGTTAATTAAGCGTCTTACAGCTAAAAGGACAAAATTTTGTTATCATTTATTTTTGAGCCAAAATTTTGAATTTTTTTGGCAAAACTTAAAATGCAAATATCTCGTTAATTAAGCGTCTTACAGCTAAAAGGACAAAATTTTGTATCACTTATTTTTTAGCCAAAATTTTGATAAAATTTGAATTTTGTTGGCAAAACTTAAAATGCAAATATCTCGTTAATTAAGCGTCTTACAGCTAAAAGGACAACATTTTGTTATCACTTATTTTTGAGCCAAAATTTTGATAAAATTTGAATTTTGTTGGCAAAACTTAAAATGCAAATATCTCGTTAATTAAGCGTCTTACAGCTAAAAGGACAAAATTTTGTTATCACTTATTTTTGAGCCAAAATTTTGATAAAATTTGAATTTTGTTGGCAAAACTTAAAATGCAAATATCTCGTTAATTAAGCGTCTTACAGCTAAAAGGACAAAATTTTGTTATCACTTATTTTTTAGCCAAAATTTTGAATTTTGTTGGCAAAACTTAAAATGCAAATATCTCGTTAATTAAGCGTCTTACAGCTAAAAGGACAAAATTTTATTATCACTTATTTTTGAGCCAAAATTTTGATAAAATTTGAATTTTGTTGGCAAAGGACAAAATTTTGTTATCACTTATTTTTTAGCCAAAATTTTGAATTTTGTTGGCAAAACTTAAAATGCAAATATCTCGTTAATTAAGCGTCTTACAGCTAAAAGGACAAAATTTTGTTATCATTTATTTTTGAGCCAAAATTTTGAATTTTTTTGGCAAAACTTAAAATGCAAATATCTCGTTAATTAAGCGTCTTACAGCTAAAAGGACAAAATTTTGTATCACTTATTTTTTAGCCAAAATTTTGATAAAATTTGAATTTTGTTGGCAAAACTTAAAATGCAAATATCTCGTTAATTAAGCGTCTTACAGCTAAAAGGACAACATTTTGTTATCACTTATTTTTGAGCCAAAATTTTGATAAAATTTGAATTTTGTTGGCAAAACTTAAAATGCAAATATCTCGTTAATTAAGCGTCTTACAGCTAAAAGGACAAAATTTTGTTATCACTTATTTTTGAGCCAAAATTTTGATAAAATTTGAATTTTGTTGGCAAAACTTAAAATGCAAATATCTCGTTAATTAAGCGTCTTACAGCTAAAAGGACAAAATTTTGTTATCACTTATTTTTTAGCCAAAATTTTGAATTTTGTTGGCAAAACTTAAAATGCAAATATCTCGTTAATTAAGCGTCTTACAGCTAAAAGGACAAAATTTTGTTATCACTTATTTTTTAGCCAAAATTTTGAATTTTGTTGGCAAAACTTAAAATGCAAATATCTCGTTAATTAAGCGTCTTACAGCTAAAAGGACAAAATTTTATTATCACTTATTTTTGAGCCAAAATTTTGATAAAATTTGAATTTTGTTGGCAAAGGACAAAATTTTGTTATCACTTATTTTTTAGCCAAAATTTTGAATTTTGTTGGCAAAACTTAAAATGCAAATATCTCGTTAATTAAGCGTCTTACAGCTAAAAGGACAAAATTTTGTTATCATTTATTTTTGAGCCAAAATTTTGAATTTTTTTGGCAAAACTTAAAATGCAAATATCTCGTTAATTAAGCGTCTTACAGCTAAAAGGACAAAATTTTGTATCACTTATTTTTTAGCCAAAATTTTGATAAAATTTGAATTTTGTTGGCAAAACTTAAAATGCAAATATCTCGTTAATTAAGCGTCTTACAGCTAAAAGGACAACATTTTGTTATCACTTATTTTTGAGCCAAAATTTTGATAAAATTTGAATTTTGTTGGCAAAACTTAAAATGCAAATATCTCGTTAATTAAGCGTCTTACAGCTAAAAGGACAAAATTTTGTTATCACTTATTTTTGAGCCAAAATTTTGATAAAATTTGAATTTTGTTGGCAAAACTTAAAATGCAAATATCTCGTTAATTAAGCGTCTTACAGCTAAAAGGACAAAATTTTGTTATCACTTATTTTTTAGCCAAAATTTTGAATTTTGTTGGCAAAACTTAAAATGCAAATATCTCGTTAATTAAGCGTATTACAGCTAAAAGGACAAAATTTTGTTATCACTTATTTTTGAGCCAAAATTTTGATAAAATTTGAATTTTGTTGGCAAAACTTAAAATGCAAATATCTCGTTAATTAAGCGTCTTACAGCTAAAAGGACAAAATTTTGTTATCACTTATTTTTTAGCCAAAATTTTGAATTTTGTTGGCAAAACTTAAAATGCAAATATCTCGTTAATTAAGCGTCTTACAGCTAAAAGGACAAAATTTTGTTATCACTTATTTTTTAGCCAAAATTTTGAATTTTGTTGGCAAAACTTAAAATGCAATATCTCGTTAATTAAGCGTCTTACAGCTAAAAGGACAAAATTTTGTTATCACTTATTTTTTAGCCAAAATTTTGAATTTTGTTGGCAAAACTTAAAATGCAAATATCTCGTTAATTAAGCGTCTTACAGCTAAAAGGACAAAATTTTGTTATCACTTATTTTTTAGCCAAAATTTTAAATTTTGTTGGCAAAACTTAAAATGCAAATATCTCGTTAATTAAGCGTCTTACAGCTAAAAGGACAAAATTTTGTTATCACTTATTTTTGAGCCAAAATTTTGATAAAATTTGAATTTTGTTGGCAAAACTTAAAATGCAAATATCTCGTTAATTAAGCGTCTTACAGCTAAAAGGACAAAATTTTTTTATCACTTATTTTTTAGCCAAAATGTTGATAAAATTTGAATTTTGTTGGCAAAACTTAAAATGCAATATCTCGTTAATTAAGCGTCTTACAGCTAAAAGGACAAAATTTTGTTATCACTTATTTTTTAGCCAAAATTTTGAATTTTGTTGGCAAAACTTAAAATGCAAATATCTCGTTAATTAAGCGTCTTACAGCTAAAAGGACAAAATTTTGTTATCACTTATTTTTTAGCCAAAATTTTGAATTTTGTTGGCAAAACTTAAAATGCAAATATCTCGTTAATTAAGCGTCTTACAGCTAAAAGGACAAAATTTTGTTATCACTTATTTTTGAGCCAAAATTTTGATAAAATTTGAATTTTGTTGGCAAAACTTAAAATGCAAATATCTCGTTAATTAAGCGTCTTACAGCTAAAAGGACAAAATTTTGTTATCACTTATTTTTTAGCCAAAATTTTGAATTTTGTTGGCAAAACTTAAAATGCAAATATCTCGTTAATTAAGCGTCTTACAGCTAAAAGGACAAAATTTTGTTATCACTTATTTTTGAGCCAAAATTTTGATAAAATTTGAATTTTGTTGGCAAAACTTAAAATGCAAATATCTCGTTAATTAAGCGTCTTACAGCTAAAAGGACAAAATTTTGTTATCACTTATTTTTTAGCCAAAATTTTGAATTTTGTTGGCAAAACTTAAAATGCAAATATCTCGTTAATTAAGCGTCTTACAGCTAAAAGGACAAAATTTTGTTATCACTTATTTTTGAGCCAAAATTTTGATAAAATTTGAATTTTGTTGGCAAAACTTAAAATGCAAATATCTCGTTAATTAAGCGTCTTACAGCTAAAAGGACAAAATTTTGTTATCACTTATTTTTTAGCCAAAATTTTGATAAAATTTGAATTTTGTTGGCAAAACTTAAAATGCAAATATCTCGTTAATTAAGCGTCTTACAGCTAAAAGGACAAAATTTTGTTATCACTTATTTTTTAGCCAAAATTTTGAATTTTGTTGGCAAAACTTAAAATGCAAATATCTCGTTAATTAAGCGTCTTACAGCTAAAAGGACAAAATTTTGTTATCACTTATTTTTGAGCCAAAATTTTGATAAAATTTGAATTTTGTTGGCAAAACTTAAAATGCAAATATCTCGTTAATTAAGCGTCTTACAGCTAAAAGGACAAAATTTTGTTATCACTTATTTTTTAGCCAAAATTTTGAATTTTGTTGGCAAAACTTAAAATGCAAATATCTCGTTAATTAAGCGTCTTACAGCTAAAAGGACAAAATTTTATTATCACTTATTTTTGAGCCAAAATTTTGATAAAATTTGAATTTTGTTGGCAAAACTTAAAATGCAAATATCTCGTTAATTAAGCGTCTTACAGCTAAAAGGACAAAATTTTGTTATCACTTATTTTTTAGCCAAAATTTTGAATTTTGTTGGCAAAACTTAAAATGCAAATATCTCGTTAATTAAGCGTCTTACAGCTAAAAGGACAAAATTTTGTTATCACTTATTTTTGAGCCAAAATTTTGATAAAATTTGAATTTTGTTGGCAAAACTTAAAATGCAAATATCTCGTTAATTAAGCGTCTTACAGCTAAAAGGACAAAATTTTGTTATCACTTATTTTTTAGCCAAAATTTTGAATTTTGTTGGCAAAACTTAAAATGCAAATATCTCGTTAATTAAGCGTCTTACAGCTAAAAGGACAAAATTTTATTATCACTTATTTTTGAGCCAAAATTTTGATAAAATTTGAATTTTGTTGGCAAAGGACAAAATTTTGTTATCACTTATTTTTTAGCCAAAATTTTGAATTTTGTTGGCAAAACTTAAAATGCAAATATCTCGTTAATTAAGCGTCTTACAGCTAAAAGGACAAAATTTTGTTATCATTTATTTTTGAGCCAAAATTTTGAATTTTTTTGGCAAAACTTAAAATGCAAATATCTCGTTAATTAAGCGTCTTACAGCTAAAAGGACAAAATTTTGTATCACTTATTTTTTAGCCAAAATTTTGATAAAATTTGAATTTTGTTGGCAAAACTTAAAATGCAAATATCTCGTTAATTAAGCGTCTTACAGCTAAAAGGACAACATTTTGTTATCACTTATTTTTGAGCCAAAATTTTGATAAAATTTGAATTTTGTTGGCAAAACTTAAAATGCAAATATCTCGTTAATTAAGCGTCTTACAGCTAAAAGGACAAAATTTTGTTATCACTTATTTTTGAGCCAAAATTTTGATAAAATTTGAATTTTGTTGGCAAAACTTAAAATGCAAATATCTCGTTAATTAAGCGTCTTACAGCTAAAAGGACAAAATTTTGTTATCACTTATTTTTTAGCCAAAATTTTGAATTTTGTTGGCAAAACTTAAAATGCAAATATCTCGTTAATTAAGCGTCTTACAGCTAAAAGGACAAAATTTTATTATCACTTATTTTTGAGCCAAAATTTTGATAAAATTTGAATTTTTGAATTTTTTTGGCAAAACTTAAAATGCAAATATCTCGTTAATTAAGCGTCTTACAGCTAAAAGGACAAAATTTTGTATCACTTATTTTTTAGCCAAAATTTTGATAAAATTTGAATTTTGTTGGCAAAACTTAAAATGCAAATATCTCGTTAATTAAGCGTCTTACAGCTAAAAGGACAACATTTTGTTATCACTTATTTTTGAGCCAAAATTTTGATAAAATTTGAATTTTGTTGGCAAAACTTAAAATGCAAATATCTCGTTAATTAAGCGTCTTACAGCTAAAAGGACAAAATTTTGTTATCACTTATTTTTGAGCCAAAATTTTGATAAAATTTGAATTTTGTTGGCAAAACTTAAAATGCAAATATCTCGTTAATTAAGCGTCTTACAGCTAAAAGGACAAAATTTTGTTATCACTTATTTTTTAGCCAAAATTTTGAATTTTGTTGGCAAAACTTAAAATGCAAATATCTCGTTAATTAAGCGTCTTACAGCTAAAAGGACAAAATTTTATTATCACTTATTTTTGAGCCAAAATTTTGATAAAATTTGAATTTTGTTGGCAAAGGACAAAATTTTGTTATCACTTATTTTTTAGCCAAAATTTTGAATTTTGTTGGCAAAACTTAAAATGCAAATATCTCGTTAATTAAGCGTCTTACAGCTAAAAGGACAAAATTTTGTTATCATTTATTTTTGAGCCAAAATTTTGAATTTTTTTGGCAAAACTTAAAATGCAAATATCTCGTTAATTAAGCGTCTTACAGCTAAAAGGACAAAATTTTGTATCACTTATTTTTTAGCCAAAATTTTGATAAAATTTGAATTTTGTTGGCAAAACTTAAAATGCAAATATCTCGTTAATTAAGCGTCTTACAGCTAAAAGGACAACATTTTGTTATCACTTATTTTTGAGCCAAAATTTTGATAAAATTTGAATTTTGTTGGCAAAACTTAAAATGCAAATATCTCGTTAATTAAGCGTCTTACAGCTAAAAGGACAAAATTTTGTTATCACTTATTTTTGAGCCAAAATTTTGATAAAATTTGAATTTTGTTGGCAAAACTTAAAATGCAAATATCTCGTTAATTAAGCGTCTTACAGCTAAAAGGACAAAATTTTGTTATCACTTATTTTTTAGCCAAAATTTTGAATTTTGTTGGCAAAACTTAAAATGCAAATATCTCGTTAATTAAGCGTATTACAGCTAAAAGGACAAAATTTTGTTATCACTTATTTTTGAGCCAAAATTTTGATAAAATTTGAATTTTGTTGGCAAAACTTAAAATGCAAATATCTCGTTAATTAAGCGTCTTACAGCTAAAAGGACAACATTTTGTTATCACTTATTTTTTAGCCAAAATTTTGAATTTTGTTGGCAAAACTTAAAATGCAAATATCTCGTTAATTAAGCGTCTTACAGCTAAAAGGACAAAATTTTGTTATCACTTATTTTTGAGCCAAAATTTTGATAAAATTTGAATTTTGTTGGCAAAGGACAAAATTTTGTTATCACTTATTTTTTAGCCAAAATTTTGAATTTTGTTGGCAAAACTTAAAATGCAAATATCTCGTTAATTAAGCGTCTTACAGCTAAAAGGACAAAATTTTGTTATCATTTATTTTTGAGCCAAAATTTTGAATTTTTTTGGCAAAACTTAAAATGCAAATATCTCGTTAATTAAGCGTCTTACAGCTAAAAGGACAAAATTTTGTATCACTTATTTTTTAGCCAAAATTTTGATAAAATTTGAATTTTGTTGGCAAAACTTAAAATGCAAATATCTCGTTAATTAAGCGTCTTACAGCTAAAAGGACAACATTTTGTTATCACTTATTTTTGAGCCAAAATTTTGATAAAATTTGAATTTTGTTGGCAAAACTTAAAATGCAAATATCTCGTTAATTAAGCGTCTTACAGCTAAAAGGACAAAATTTTGTTATCACTTATTTTTGAGCCAAAATTTTGATAAAATTTGAATTTTGTTGGCAAAGGACAAAATTTTGTTATCACTTATTTTTTAGCCAAAATTTTGAATTTTGTTGGCAAAACTTAAAATGCAAATATCTCGTTAATTAAGCGTCTTACAGCTAAAAGGACAAAATTTTGTTATCATTTATTTTTGAGCCAAAATTTTGAATTTTTTTGGCAAAACTTAAAATGCAAATATCTCGTTAATTAAGCGTCTTACAGCTAAAAGGACAAAATTTTGTATCACTTATTTTTTAGCCAAAATTTTGATAAAATTTGAATTTTGTTGGCAAAACTTAAAATGCAAATATCTCGTTAATTAAGCGTCTTACAGCTAAAAGGACAACATTTTGTTATCACTTATTTTTGAGCCAAAATTTTGATAAAATTTGAATTTTGTTGGCAAAACTTAAAATGCAAATATCTCGTTAATTAAGCGTCTTACAGCTAAAAGGACAAAATTTTGTTATCACTTATTTTTGAGCCAAAATTTTGATAAAATTTGAATTTTGTTGGCAAAGGACAAAATTTTGTTATCACTTATTTTTTAGCCAAAATTTTGAATTTTGTTGGCAAAACTTAAAATGCAAATATCTCGTTAATTAAGCGTCTTACAGCTAAAAGGACAAAATTTTGTTATCATTTATTTTTGAGCCCAAAATTTTGAATTTTTTTGGCAAAACTTAAAATGCAAATATCTCGTTAATTAAGCGTCTTACAGCTAAAAGGACAAAATTTTGTATCACTTATTTTTTAGCCAAAATTTTGATAAAATTTGAATTTTGTTGGCAAAACTTAAAATGCAAATATCTCGTTAATTAAGCGTCTTACAGCTAAAAGGACAACATTTTGTTATCACTTATTTTTGAGCCAAAATTTTGATAAAATTTGAATTTTGTTGGCAAAACTTAAAATGCAAATATCTCGTTAATTAAGCGTCTTACAGCTAAAAGGACAAAATTTTGTTATCACTTATTTTTGAGCCAAAATTTTGATAAAATTTGAATTTTGTTGGCAAAACTTAAAATGCAAATATCTCGTTAATTAAGCGTCTTACAGCTAAAAGGACAAAATTTTGTTATCACTTATTTTTTAGCCAAAATTTTGAATTTTGTTGGCAAAACTTAAAATGCAAATATCTCGTTAATTAAGCGTATTACAGCTAAAAGGACAAAATTTTGTTATCACTTATTTTTGAGCCAAAATTTTGATAAAATTTGAATTTTGTTGGCAAAACTTAAAATGCAAATATCTCGTTAATTAAGCGTCTTACAGCTAAAAGGACAAAATTTTGTTATCACTTATTTTTGAGCCAAAATTTTGATAAAATTTGAATTTTGTTGGCAAAACTTAAAATGCAAATATCTCGTTAATTAAGCGTCTTACAGCTAAAAGGACAAAATTTTGTTATCACTTATTTTTTAGCCAAAATTTTGAATTTTGTTGGCAAAACTTAAAATGCAAATATCTCGTTAATTAAGCGTCTTACAGCTAAAAGGACAAAATTTTGTTATCACTTATTTTTGAGCCAAAATTTTGATAAAATTTGAATTTTGTTGGCAAAACTTAAATGCAAATATCTTGTTAATTAAGCGTCTTACAGCTAAAAGGACAAAATTTTGTTATCACTTATTTTTGAGCCAAAATTTTGATAAAATTTGAATTTTTTTGGCAAAACTTAAAATGCAAATATCTCGTTAATTAAGCGTCTTACAGCTAAAAGGACAAACTTTTGTTATCACTTATTTTTTAGCCAAAATTTTGAATTTTGTTGGCAAAACTTAAAATGCAAATATCTCGTTAATTAAGCGTCTTACAGCTAAAAGGACAAAATTTTGTTATCACTTATTTTTGAGCCAAAATTTTGATAAAATTTGAATTTTGTTGGCAAAACTTAAAATGCAAATATCTCGTTAATTAAGCGTCTTACAGCTAAAAGGACAAAATTTTGTTATCACTTATTTTTTAGCCAAAATTTTGATAAAATTTGAATTTTGTTGGCAAAACTTAAAATGCAATATCTCGTTAATTAAGCGTCTTACAGCTAAAAGGACAAAATTTTGTTATCACTTATTTTTTAGCCAAAATTTTGAATTTTGTTGGCAAAACTTAAAATGCAAATATCTCGTTAATTAAGCGTCTTACAGCTAAAAGGACAAAATTTTGTTATCACTTATTTTTTAGCCAAAATTTTGAATTTTGTTGGCAAAACTTAAAATGCAAATATCTCGTTAATTAAGCGTCTTACAGCTAAAAGGACAAAATTTCGTTATCACTTTTTTTTTAGCCAAAATTTTGATAAAATTTGAATTTTGTTGGCAAAACTTAAAATGCAATATCTCGTTAATTAAGCGTCTTACAGCTAAAAGGACAAAATTTTGTTATCACTTATTTTTGAGCCAAAATTTTGATAAAATTTGAATTTTGTTGGCAAAACTTAAAATGCAAATATCTCGTTAATTAAGCGTCTTACAGCTAAAAGGACAAAATTTTGTTATCACTTATTTTTTAGCCAAAATTTTGATAAAATTTGAATTTTGTTGGCAAAACTTAAAATGCAATATCTCGTTAATTAAGCGTCTTACAGCTAAAAGGACAAAATTTTGTTATCACTTATTTTTTAGCCAAAATTTTGAATTTTGTTGGCAAAACTTAAAATGCAAACATCTCGTTAATTAAGCGTCTTACAGCTAAAAGGACAAAATTTTGTTATCACTTATTTTTTAGCCAAAATTTTGAATTTTGTTGGCAAAACTTAAAATGCAAATATCTCGTTAATTAAGCGTCTTACAGCTAAAAGGACAACATTTTGTTATCACTTATTTTTTAGCCAAAATTTTGAATTTTGTTGGCAAAACTTAAAATGCAAATATCTCGTTAATTAAGCGTCTTACAGCTAAAAGGACAAAATTTTGTTATCACTTATTTTTGAGCCAAAATTTTGATAAAATTTGAATTGTGTTGGCAAAACTTAAAATGCAAATATCTCGTTAATTAAGCGTCTTACAGCTAAAAGGACAAAATTTTGTTATCACTTATTTTTTAGCCAAAATTTTGAATTTGGTTGGCAAAACTTAAAATGCAAATATCTCGTTAATTAAGCGTCTTACAGCTAAAAGGACAAAATTTTGTTATCACTAATTTTTTAGCCAAAATTTTGAATTTTGTTGGCAAAACTTAAAATGCAAATATCTCGTTAATTAAGCGTCTTACAGCTAAAAGGACAAAATTTTGTTATCACTTATTTTTGAGCCAAAATTTTGATAAAATTTGAATTGTGTTGGCAAAACTTAAAATGCAAATATCTCGTTAATTAAGCGTCTTACAGCTAAAAGGACAAAATTTTGTTATCACTTATTTTTTAGCCAAAATTTTGAATTTTGTTGGCAAAACTTAAAATGCAAATATCTCGTTAATTAAGCGTCTTACAGCTAAAAGGACAAAATTTTGTTATCACTTATTTTTTAGCCAAAATTTTGATAAAATTTGAATTTTGTTGGCAAAACTTAAAATGCAATATCTCGTTAATTAAGCGCCTTACAGCTAAAAGGACAAAATTTTGTTATCACTTATTTTTTAGCCAAAATTTTGAATTTTGTTGGCAAAACTTAAAATGCAAATATCTCGTTAATTAAGCGTCTTACAGCTAAAAGGACAAAATTTTGTTATCACTAATTTTTTAGCCAAAATTTTGAATTTTGTTGGCAAAACTTAAAATGCAAATATCTCGTTAATTAAGCGTCTTACAGCTAAAAGGACAAAATTTTGTTATCACTTATTTTTTAGCCAAAATTTTGAATTTTGTTGGCAAAACTTAAAATGCAAATATCTCGTTAATTAAGCGTCTTACATCTAAAAGGACAAAATTTTGTTATCACTTATTTTTTAGCCAAAATTTTGAATTTTGTTGGCAAAACTTAAAATGCAAATATCTCGTTAATTAAGCGTCTTACAGCTAAAAGGACAACATTTTGTTATCACTTATTTTTTAGCCAAAATTTTGAATTTTGTTGGCAAAACTTAAAATGCAAATATCTCGTTAATTAAGCGTCTTACAGCTAAAAGGACAAAATTTTGTTATCACTTATTTTTGAGCCAAAATTTTGATAAAATTTGAATTGTGTTGGCAAAACTTAAAATGCAAATATCTCGTTAATTAAGCGTCTTACAGCTAAAAGGACAAAATTTTGTTATCACTTATTTTTTAGCCAAAATTTTGAATTTTGTTGGCAAAACTTAAAATGCAAATATCTCGTTAATTAAGCGTCTTACAGCTAAAAGGACAAAATTTTGTTATCAGTTATTTTTTAGCCAAAATTTTGAATTTTGTTGGCAAAACTTAAAATGCAAATATCTCGTTAATTAAGCGTCTTACAGCTAAAAGGACAAAATTTTGTTATCATTTATTTTTGAGCCAAAATTTTGAATTTTTTTGGCAAAACTTAAAATGCAAATATCTCGTTAATTAAGCGTCTTACAGCTAAAAGGACAAAATTTTGTTATCACTTATTTTTTAGCCAAAATTTTGATAAAATTTGAATTTTGTTGGCAAAACTTAAAATGCAAATATCTCGTTAATTAAGCGTATTACAGCTAAAAGGACAAAATTTTGTTATCACTTATTTTTGAGCCAAAATTTTGATAAAATTTGAATTTTGTTGGCAAAACTTAAAATGCAAATATCTCGTTAATTAAGCGTATTACAGCTAAAAGGACAAAATTTTGTTATCACTTATTTTTGAGCCAAAATTTTGATAAAATTTGAATTTTGTTGGCAAAACTTAAAATGCAAATATCTCGTTAATTAAGCGTCTTACAGCTTAAAGGACAAAATTTTGTTATCACTAATTTTTTAGCCAAAATTTTGAATTTTGTTGGCAAAACTTAAAATGCAAATATCTCGTTAATTAAGCGTCTTACAACTAAAAGGACAAAATTTTGTTATCACTTATTTTTTAGCCAAAATTTTGAATTTTGTTGGCAAAACTTAAAATGCAAATATCTCGTTAATTAAGCGTCTTACAGCTAAAAGGACAAAATTTTGTTATCACTTTTTTTGAGCCAAAATTTTGATAAAATTTGAATTTTGTTGGCAAAACTTAAAATGCAAATATCTCGTTAATTAAGCGTCTTACAGCTTAAAGGACAAAATTTTGTTATCACTAATTTTTTAGCCAAAATTTTGAATTTTGTTGGCAAAACTTAAAATGCAAATATCTCGTTAATTAAGCGTCTTACAGCTTAAAGGACAAAATTTTGTTATCACTTATTTTTTAGCCAAAATTTTGAATTTTGTTGGCAAAACTTAAAATGCAAATATCTCGTTAATTAAGCGTCTTACAGCTAAAAGGACAAAATTTTGTTATCACTTATTTTTGAGCCAAAATTTTGATAAAATTTGAATTTTGTTGGCAAAACTTAAAATGCAAATATCTCGTTAATTAAACGTCTTACAGCTAAAAGGACAAAATTTTGTTATCACTTATTTTTTAGCCAAAATTTTGATAAAATTTGAATTTTGTTGGCAAAACTTAAAATGCAAATATCTCGTTAATTAAGCGTCTTACAGCTAAAATGACAAAATTTTGTTATCACTTATTTTTGAGCCAAAATTTTGATAAAATTTGAATTTTGTTGGCAAAACTTAAAATGCAAATATCTCGTTAATTAAGCGTCTTACAGCTAAAAGGACAAAATTTTGTTATCACTTATTTTTGAGCCAAAATTTTGATAAAATTTGAATTTTGTTGGCAAAACTTAAAATGCAAATATCTCGTTAATTAAGCGTCTTACAGCTGAAAGGACAAAATTTTGTTATCACTTATTTTTTAGCCAAAATTTTGAATTTTGTTGGCAAAACTTAAAATGCAAATATCTCGTTAATTAAGAGTCTTACAACTAAAAGGACAAAATTTTGTTATCACTTATTTTTTAGCCAAAATTTTGAATTTTGTTGGCAAAACTTAAAATGCAAATATCTCGTTAATTAAGCGTCTTACAGCTAAAATGACAAAATTTTGTTATCACTTATTTTTGAGCCAAAATTTTGATAAAATTTGAATTTTGTTGGCAAAACTTAAAATGCAAATATCTCGTTAATTAAGCGTCTTACAGCTAAAAGGACAAAATTTTGTTATCACTTATTTTTGAGCCAAAATTTTGATAAAATTTGAATTTTGTTGGCAAAACTTAAAATGCAAATAACTCGTTAATTAAGCGTCTTACAGCTTAAAGGACAAAATTTTGTTATCACTTATTTTTTAGCCAAAATTTTGAATTTTGTTGGCAAAACTTAAAATGCAAATATCTCGTTAATTAAGAGTCTTACAACTAAAAGGACAAAATTTTGTTATCACTTATTTTTTAGCCAAAATTTTGAATTTTGTTGGCAAAACTTAAAATGCAAATATCTCGTTAATTAAGCGTCTTACAGCTAAAATGACAAAATTTTGTTATCACTTATTTTTGAGCCAAAATTTTGATAAAATTTGAATTTTGTTGGCAAAACTTAAAATGCAAATATCTCGTTAATTAAGCGTCTTACAGCTTAAAGGACAAAATTTTGTTATCACTTATTTTTTAGCCAAAATTTTGAATTTTGTTGGCAAAACTTAAAATGCAAATATCTCGTTAATTAAGCGTCTTACAACTAAAAGGACAAAATTTTGTTATCACTTATTTTTTAGCCAAAATTTAGAATTTTGTTGGCAAAACTTAAAATGCAAATATCTCGTTAATTAAGCGTCTTACAGCTAAAAGGACAAAATTTTGTTATCACTTATTTTTGAGCCAAAATTTTGATAAAATTTGAATTTTGTTGGCAAAACTTAAAATGCAAATATCTCGTTAATTAAGCGTCTTACAGCTTAAAGGACAAAATTTTGTTATCACTTATTTTTTAGCCAAAATTTAGAATTTTGTTGGCAAAACTTAAAATGCAAATATCTCGTTAATTAAGCGTCTTACAGCTAAAAGGAAAAAATTTTGTTATCACTTATTTTTTAGCCAAAATTTTGAATTTTGTTGGCAAAACTTAAAATGCAAATATCTCGTTAATTAAGCGTCTTACAGCTAAAATGACAAAATTTTGTTATCACTTATTTTTGAGCCAAAATTTTGATAAAATTTGAATTTTGTTGGCAAAACTTAAAATGCAAATATCTCGTTAATTAAGCGTCTTACAGCTAAAAGGACAAAATTTTGTTATCACTTATTTTTGAGCCAAAATTTTGATAAAATTTGAATTTTGTTGGCAACACTTAAAATGCAAATATCTCGTTAATTAAGCGTCTTACAGCTTAAAGGACAAAATTTTGTTATCACTTATTTTTTAGCCAAAATTTTGAATTTTGTTGGCAAAACTTAAAATGCAAATATCTCGTTAATTAAGAGTCTTACAACTAAAAGGACAAAATTTTGTTATCACTTATTTTTTAGCCAAAATTTTGAATTTTGTTGGCAAAACTTAAAATGCAAATATCTCGTTAATTAAGCGTCTTACAGCTAAAATGACAAAATTTTGTTATCACTTATTTTTGAGCCAAAATTTTGATAAAATTTGAATTTTGTTGGCAAAACTTAAAATGCAAATATCTCGTTAATTAAGCGTCTTACAGCTAAAAGGACAAAATTTTGTTATCACTTATTTTTGAGCCAAAATTTTGATAAAATTTGAATTTTGTTGGCAAAACTTAAAATGCAAATATCTCGTTAATTAAGCGTCTTACAGCTTAAAGGACAAAATTTTGTTATCACTTATTTTTTAGCCAAAATTTTGAATTTTGTTGGCAAAACTTAAAATGCAAATATCTCGTTAATTAAGAGTCTTACAACTAAAAGGACAAAATTTTGTTATCACTTATTTTTTAGCCAAAATTTTGAATTTTGTTGGCAAAACTTAAAATGCAAATATCTCGTTAATTAAGCGTCTTACAGCTAAAAGGACAAAATTTTGTTATCACTTATTTTTGAGCCAAAATTTTGATAAAATTTGAATTTTGTTGGCAAAACTTAAAATGCAAATATCTCGTTAATTAAGCGTCTTACAGCTGAAAGGACAAAATTTTGTTATCACTTATTTTTTAGCCAAAATTTTGAATTTTGTTGGCAAAACTTAAAATGCAAATATCTCGTTAATTAAGCGTCTTACAGCTAAAAGGACAAAATTTTGTTATCACTTATTTTTGAGCCAAAATTTTGATAAAATTTGAATTTTGTTGGCAAAACTTAAAATGCAAATATCTCGTTAATTAAGAGTCTTACAACTAAAAGGACAAAATTTTGTTATCACTTATTTTTTAGCCAAAATTTTGAATTTTGTTGGCAAAACTTAAAATGCAAATATCTCGTTAATTAAGCGTCTTACAGCTAAAAGGACAAAATTTTGTTATCACTTATTTTTGAGCCAAAATTTTGATAAAATTTGAATTTTGTTGGCAAAACTTAAAATGCAAATATCTCGTTAATTAAACGTCTTACAGCTAAAAGGACAAAATTTTGTTATCACTTATTTTTTAGCCAAAATTTTGATAAAATTTGAATTTTGTTGGCAAAACTTAAAATGCAAATATCTCGTTAATTAAGCGTCTTACAGCTAAAATGACAAAATTTTGTTATCACTTATTTTTGAGCCAAAATTTTGATAAAATTTGAATTTTGTTGGCAAAACTTAAAATGCAAATATCTCGTTAATTAAGCGTCTTACAGCTAAAAGGACAAAATTTTGTTATCACTTATTTTTGAGCCAAAATTTTGATAAAATTTGAATTTTGTTGGCAAAACTTAAAATGCAAATATCTCGTTAATTAAGCGTCTTACAGCTGAAAGGACAAAATTTTGTTATCACTTATTTTTTAGCCAAAATTTTGAATTTTGTTGGCAAAACTTAAAATGCAAATATCTCGTTAATTAAGAGTCTTACAACTAAAAGGACAAAATTTTGTTATCACTTATTTTTTAGCCAAAATTTTGAATTTTGTTGGCAAAACTTAAAATGCAAATATCTCGTTAATTAAGCGTCTTACAGCTAAAATGACAAAATTTTGTTATCACTTATTTTTGAGCCAAAATTTTGATAAAATTTGAATTTTGTTGGCAAAACTTAAAATGCAAATATCTCGTTAATTAAGCGTCTTACAGCTAAAAGGACAAAATTTTGTTATCACTTATTTTTGAGCCAAAATTTTGATAAAATTTGAATTTTGTTGGCAAAACTTAAAATGCAAATAACTCGTTAATTAAGCGTCTTACAGCTTAAAGGACAAAATTTTGTTATCACTTATTTTTTAGCCAAAATTTTGAATTTTGTTGGCAAAACTTAAAATGCAAATATCTCGTTAATTAAGAGTCTTACAACTAAAAGGACAAAATTTTGTTATCACTTATTTTTTAGCCAAAATTTTGAATTTTGTTGGCAAAACTTAAAATGCAAATATCTCGTTAATTAAGCGTCTTACAGCTAAAATGACAAAATTTTGTTATCACTTATTTTTGAGCCAAAATTTTGATAAAATTTGAATTTTGTTGGCAAAACTTAAAATGCAAATATCTCGTTAATTAAGCGTCTTACAGCTTAAAGGACAAAATTTTGTTATCACTTATTTTTTAGCCAAAATTTTGAATTTTGTTGGCAAAACTTAAAATGCAAATATCTCGTTAATTAAGCGTCTTACAACTAAAAGGACAAAATTTTGTTATCACTTATTTTTTAGCCAAAATTTAGAATTTTGTTGGCAAAACTTAAAATGCAAATATCTCGTTAATTAAGCGTCTTACAGCTAAAAGGACAAAATTTTGTTATCACTTATTTTTGAGCCAAAATTTTGATAAAATTTGAATTTTGTTGGCAAAACTTAAAATGCAAATATCTCGTTAATTAAGCGTCTTACAGCTTAAAGGACAAAATTTTGTTATCACTTATTTTTTAGCCAAAATTTAGAATTTTGTTGGCAAAACTTAAAATGCAAATATCTCGTTAATTAAGCGTCTTACAGCTAAAAGGAAAAAATTTTGTTATCACTTATTTTTTAGCCAAAATTTTGAATTTTGTTGGCAAAACTTAAAATGCAAATATCTCGTTAATTAAGCGTCTTACAGCTAAAATGACAAAATTTTGTTATCACTTATTTTTGAGCCAAAATTTTGATAAAATTTGAATTTTGTTGGCAAAACTTAAAATGCAAATATCTCGTTAATTAAGCGTCTTACAGCTAAAAGGACAAAATTTTGTTATCACTTATTTTTGAGCCAAAATTTTGATAAAATTTGAATTTTGTTGGCAACACTTAAAATGCAAATATCTCGTTAATTAAGCGTCTTACAGCTTAAAGGACAAAATTTTGTTATCACTTATTTTTTAGCCAAAATTTTGAATTTTGTTGGCAAAACTTAAAATGCAAATATCTCGTTAATTAAGAGTCTTACAACTAAAAGGACAAAATTTTGTTATCACTTATTTTTTAGCCAAAATTTTGAATTTTGTTGGCAAAACTTAAAATGCAAATATCTCGTTAATTAAGCGTCTTACAGCTAAAATGACAAAATTTTGTTATCACTTATTTTTGAGCCAAAATTTTGATAAAATTTGAATTTTGTTGGCAAAACTTAAAATGCAAATATCTCGTTAATTAAGCGTCTTACAGCTTAAAGGACAAAATTTTGTTATCACTTATTTTTTAGCCAAAATTTTGAATTTTGTTGGCAAAACTTAAAATGCAAATATCTCGTTAATTAAGAGTCTTACAACTAAAAGGACAAAATTTTGTTATCACTTATTTTTTAGCCAAAATTTTGAATTTTGTTGGCAAAACTTAAAATGCAAATATCTCGTTAATTAAGCGTCTTACAGCTAAAATGACAAAATTTTGTTATCACTTATTTTTGAGCCAAAATTTTGATAAAATTTGAATTTTGTTGGCAAAACTTAAAATGCAAATATCTCGTTAATTAAGCGTCTTACAGCTAAAAGGACAAAATTTTGTTATCACTTATTTTTGAGCCAAAATTTTGATAAAATTTGAATTTTGTTGGCAAAACTTAAAATGCAAATATCTCGTTAATTAAGCGTCTTACAGCTTAAAGGACAAAATTTTGTTATCACTTATTTTTTAGCCAAAATTTTGAATTTTGTTGGCAAAACTTAAAATGCAAATATCTCGTTAATTAAGAGTCTTACAACTAAAAGGACAAAATTTTTTTATCACTTATTTTTTAGCCAAAATTTTGAATTTTGTTGGCAAAACTTAAAATGCAAATATCTCGTTAATTAAGCGTCTTACAGCTAAAATGACAAAATTTTGTTATCACTTATTTTTGAGCCAAAATTTTGATAAAATTTGAATTTTGTTGGCAAAACTTAAAATGCAAATATCTCGTTAATTAAGCGTCTTACAGCTAAAAGGACAAAATTTTGTTATCACTTATTTTTGAGCCAAAATTTTGATAAAATTTGAATTTTGTTGGCAAAACTTAAAATGCAAATATCTCGTTAATTAAGCGTCTTACAGCTAAAAGGAAAAATTTTGTTATCACTTATTTTTTAGCCAAAATTTTGAATTTTGTTGGCAAAACTTAAAATGCAAATATCTCGTTAATTAAGAGTCTTACAACTAAAAGGACAAAATTTTGTTATCACTTATTTTTTAGCCAAAATTTTGAATTTTGTTGGCAAAACTTAAAATGCAAATATCTCGTTAATTAAGCGTCTTACAGCTAAAATGACAAAATTTTGTTATCACTTATTTTTGAGCCAAAATTTTGATAAAATTTGAATTTTGTTGGCAAAACTTAAAATGCAAATATCTCGTTAATTAAGCGTCTTACAGCTAAAAGGAAAAATTTTGTTATCACTTATTTTTTAGCCAAAATTTTGAATTTTGTTGGCAAAACTTAAAATGCAAATATCTCGTTAATTAAGCGTCTTACAGCTAAAAGGACAAAATTTTGTTATCACTTATTTTTTAGCCAAAATTTTGAATTTTGTTGGCAAAACTTAAAATGCAAATATCTCGTTAATTAAGCGTCTTACAGCTAAAAGGACAAAATTTTGTTATCACTTATTTTTTAGCCAACATTTTGATAAAATTTGAATCTTGTTGGCAAAACTTAAAATGCAAATATCTCGTTAATTAAGCGTCTTACAGCTAAAAGGACAAAATTTTGTTATCACTTATTTTTTAGCCAAAATTTTGAATTTTGTTGGCAAAACTTAAAATGCAAATATCTCGTTAATTAAGCGTCTTACAGCTAAAAGGACAAAATTTTGTTATCACTTATTTTTTAGCCAAAATTTTGAATTTTGTTGGCAAAACTTAAAATGCAAATATCTCGTTAATTAAGCGTCTTACAGCTAAAAGGACAAAATTTTGTTATCACTTATTTTTTAGCCAAAATTTTGAATTTTGTTGGCAAAACTTAAAATGCAAATATCTCGTTAATTAAGCGTCTTACAGCTAAAAGGACAAAATTTTGTTATCACTTATTTTTTAGCCAAAATTTTGAATTTTGTTGGCAAAACTTAAAATGCAAATATCTCGTTAATTAAGCGTCTTACAGCTAAAAGGACAAAATTTTGTTATCACTTATTTTTTAGCCAAAATTTTGATAAAATTTGAATTTTGTTGGCAAAACTTAAAATGTAAATATCTCGTTAATTAAGCGTCTTACAGCTAAAAGGACAAAATTTTGTTATCACTTATTTTTTAGCCAACATTTTGATAAAATTTGAATTTTGTTGGCAAAACTTAAAATGCAAATATCTCGTTAATTAAGCGTCTTACAGCTAAAAGGACAAAATTTTGTTATCACTTATTTTTTAGCCAAAATTTTGAATTTTGTTGGCAAAACTTAAAATGCAAATATCTCGTTAATTAAGCGTCTTACAGCTAAAAGGACAAAATTTTGTTATCACTTATTTTTTAGCCAACATTTTGATAAAATTTGAATCTTGTTGGCAAAACTTAAAATGCAAATATCTCGTTAATTAAGCGTCTTACAGCTAAAAGGACAAAATTTTGTTATCACTTATTTTTTAGCCAAAATTTTGAATTTTGTTGGCAAAACTTAAAATGCAAATATCTCGTTAATTAAGCGTCTTACAGCTAAAAGGACAAAATTTTGTTATCACTTATTTTTTAGCCAAAATTTTGAATTTTGTTGGCAAAACTTAAAATGCAAATATCTCGTTAATTAAGCGTCTTACAGCTAAAAGGACAAAATTTTGTTATCACTTATTTTTTAGCCAAAATTTTGAATTTTGTTGGCAAAACTTAAAATGCAAATATCTCGTTAATTAAGCGTCTTACAGCTAAAAGGACAAAATTTTGTTATCACTTATTTTTTAGCCAAAATTTTGAATTTTGTTGGCAAAACTTAAAATGCAAATATCTCGTTAATTAAGCGTCTTACAGCTAAAAGGACAAAATTTTGTTATCACTTATTTTTTAGCCAAAATTTTGATAAAATTTGAATTTTGTTGGCAAAACTTAAAATGTAAATATCTCGTTAATTAAGCGTCTTACAGCTAAAAGGACAAAATTTTGTTATCACTTATTTTTTAGCCAACATTTTGATAAAATTTGAATTTTGTTGGCAAAACTTAAAATGCAAATATCTCGTTAATTAAGCGTCTTACAGCTAAAAGGACAAAATTTTGTTATCACTTATTTTTTAGCCAAAATTTTGATAAAATTTAAATTTTGTTGGCAAAACTTAAAATGCAAATATCTCGTTAATTAAGCGTCTTACAGCTAAAAGGACAAAATTTTGTTATCACTTATTTTTTAGCCAAAATTTTGATAAAATTTGAATTTTGTTGGCAAAACTTAAAATGCAAATATCTCGTTAATTAAGCGTCTTACAGCTAAAAGGACAAAATTTTGTTATCACTTATTTTTTAGCCAAAATTTTGATAAAATTTGAATTTTGTTGGCAAAACTTAAAATGTAAATATCTCGTTAATTAAGCGTCTTACAGCTAAAAGGACAAAATTTTGTTATCACTTATTTTTTAGCCAAAATTTTGAATTTTGTTGGCAAAACTTAAAATGCAAATATCTCGTTAATTAAGCGTCTTACAGCTAAAAGGACAAAATTTTGTTATCACTTATTTTTGAGCCAAAATTTTGATAAAATTTGAATTGTGTTGGCAAAACTTAAAATGCAAATATCTCGTTAATTAAGCGTCTTACAGCTAAAAGGACAAAATTTTGTTATCACTTATTTTTTAGCCAAAATTTTGAATTTTGTTGGCAAAACTTAAAATGCAAATATCTCGTTAATTAAGCGTCTTACAGCTAAAAGGACAAAATTTTGTTATCAGTTATTTTTTAGCCAAAATTTTGAATTTTGTTGGCAAAACTTAAAATGCAAATATCTCGTTAATTAAGCGTCTTACAGCTAAAAGGACAAAATTTTGTTATCATTTATTTTTGAGCCAAAATTTTGAATTTTTTTGGCAAAACTTAAAATGCAAATATCTCGTTAATTAAGCGTCTTACAGCTAAAAGGACAAAATTTTGTTATCACTTATTTTTTAGCCAAAATTTTGATAAAATTTGAATTTTGTTGGCAAAACTTAAAATGCAAATATCTCGTTAATTAAGCGTATTACAGCTAAAAGGACAAAATTTTGTTATCACTTATTTTTGAGCCAAAATTTTGATAAAATTTGAATTTTGTTGGCAAAACTTAAAATGCAAATATCTCGTTAATTAAGCGTATTACAGCTAAAAGGACAAAATTTTGTTATCACTTATTTTTGAGCCAAAATTTTGATAAAATTTGAATTTTGTTGGCAAAACTTAAAATGCAAATATCTCGTTAATTAAGCGTCTTACAGCTTAAAGGACAAAATTTTGTTATCACTAATTTTTTAGCCAAAATTTTGAATTTTGTTGGCAAAACTTAAAATGCAAATATCTCGTTAATTAAGCGTCTTACAACTAAAAGGACAAAATTTTGTTATCACTTATTTTTTAGCCAAAATTTTGAATTTTGTTGGCAAAACTTAAAATGCAAATATCTCGTTAATTAAGCGTCTTACAGCTAAAAGGACAAAATTTTGTTATCACTTATTTTTTAGCCAAAATTTTGAATTTTGTTGGCAAAACTTAAAATGCAAATATCTCGTTAATTAAGCGTCTTACAGCTAAAAGGACAAAATTTTGTTATCACTTATTTTTTAGCCAAAATTTTGAATTTTGTTGGCAAAACTTAAAATGCAAATATCTCGTTAATTAAGCGTCTTACAGCTAAAAGGACAAAATTTTGTTATCACTTATTTTTTAGCCAACATTTTGATAAAATTTGAATCTTGTTGGCAAAACTTAAAATGCAAATATCTCGTTAATTAAGCGTCTTACAGCTAAAAGGACAAAATTTTGTTATCACTTATTTTTTAGCCAAAATTTTGAATTTTGTTGGCAAAACTTAAAATGCAAATATCTCGTTAATTAAGCGTCTTACAGCTAAAAGGACAAAATTTTGTTATCACTTATTTTTTAGCCAAAATTTTGAATTTTGTTGGCAAAACTTAAAATGCAAATATCTCGTTAATTAAGCGTCTTACAGCTAAAAGGACAAAATTTTGTTATCACTTATTTTTTAGCCAAAATTTTGAATTTTGTTGGCAAAACTTAAAATGCAAATATCTCGTTAATTAAGCGTCTTACAGCTAAAAGGACAAAATTTTGTTATCACTTATTTTTTAGCCAAAATTTTGATAAAATTTGAATTTTGTTGGCAAAACTTAAAATGTAAATATCTCGTTAATTAAGCGTCTTACAGCTAAAAGGACAAAATTTTGTTATCACTTATTTTTTAGCCAACATTTTGATAAAATTTGAATTTTGTTGGCAAAACTTAAAATGCAAATATCTCGTTAATTAAGCGTCTTACAGCTAAAAGGACAAAATTTTGTTATCACTTATTTTTTAGCCAAAATTTTGATAAAATTTAAATTTTGTTGGCAAAACTTAAAATGCAAATATCTCGTTAATTAAGCGTCTTACAGCTAAAAGGACAAAATTTTGTTATCACTTATTTTTTAGCCAAAATTTTGATAAAATTTGAATTTTGTTGGCAAAACTTTAAATGCAAATATCTCGTTAATTAAGCGTCTTACAGCTAAAAGGACAAAATTTTGTTATCACTTATTTTTTAGCCAAAATTTTGAATTTTGTTGGCAAAACTTAAAATGCAAATATCTCGTTAATTAAGCGTCTTACAGCTAAAAGGACAAAATTTTGTTATCACTTATTTTTTAGCCAAAATTTTGAATTTTGTTGGCAAAACTTAAAATGCAAATATCTCGTTAATTAAGCGTCTTACAGCTAAAAGGACAAAATTTTGTTATCACTTATTTTTTAGCCAAAATTTTGAATTTTGTTGGCAAAACTTAAAATGCAAATATCTCGTTAATTAAGCGTCTTACAGCTAAAAGGACAAAATTTTGTTATCACTTATTTTTTAGCCAAAATTTTGAATTTTGTTGGCAAAACTTAAAATGCAAATATCTCGTTAATTAAGCGTCTTACAGCTAAAAGGACAAAATTTTGTTATCACTTATTTTTTAGCCAAAATTTTGAATTTTGTTGGCAAAACTTAAAATGCAAATATCTCGTTAATTAAGCGTCTTACAGCTAAAAGGACAAAATTTTGTTATCACTTATTTTTTAGCCAAAATTTTGATAAAATTTGAATTTTGTTGGCAAAACTTAAAATGTAAATATCTCGTTAATTAAGCGTCTTACAGCTAAAAGGACAAAATTTTGTTATCACTTATTTTTTAGCCAACATTTTGATAAAATTTGAATTTTGTTGGCAAAACTTAAAATGCAAATATCTCGTTAATTAAGCGTCTTACAGCTAAAAGGACAAAATTTTGTTATCACTTATTTTTTAGCCAAAATTTTGAATTTTGTTGGCAAAACTTAAAATGCAAATATCTCGTTAATTAAGCGTCTTACAGCTAAAAGGACAAAATTTTGTTATCACTTATTTTTTAGCCAAAATTTTGAATTTTGTTGGCAAAACTTAAAATGCAAATATCTCGTTAATTAAGCGTCTTACAGCTAAAAGGACAAAATTTTGTTATCACTTATTTTTTAGCCAAAATTTTGATAAAATTTGAATTTTGTTGGCAAAACTTAAAATGTAAATATCTCGTTAATTAAGCGTCTTACAGCTAAAAGGACAAAATTTTGTTATCACTTATTTTTTAGCCAACATTTTGATAAAATTTGAATTTTGTTGGCAAAACTTAAAATGCAAATATCTCGTTAATTAAGCGTCTTACAGCTAAAAGGACAAAATTTTGTTATCACTTATTTTTGAGCCAAAATTTTGATAAAATTTGAATTGTGTTGGCAAAACTTAAAATGCAAATATCTCGTTAATTAAGCGTCTTACAGCTAAAAGGACAAAATTTTGTTATCACTTATTTTTTAGCCAAAATTTTGAATTTTGTTGGCAAAACTTAAAATGCAAATATCTCGTTAATTAAGCGTCTTACAGCTAAAAGGACAAAATTTTGTTATCAGTTATTTTTTAGCCAAAATTTTGAATTTTGTTGGCAAAACTTAAAATGCAAATATCTCGTTAATTAAGCGTCTTACAGCTAAAAGGACAAAATTTTGTTATCATTTATTTTTGAGCCAAAATTTTGAATTTTTTTGGCAAAACTTAAAATGCAAATATCTCGTTAATTAAGCGTCTTACAGCTAAAAGGACAAAATTTTGTTATCACTTATTTTTTAGCCAAAATTTTGATAAAATTTGAATTTTGTTGGCAAAACTTAAAATGCAAATATCTCGTTAATTAAGCGTATTACAGCTAAAAGGACAAAATTTTGTTATCACTTATTTTTGAGCCAAAATTTTGATAAAATTTGAATTTTGTTGGCAAAACTTAAAATGCAAATATCTCGTTAATTAAGCGTATTACAGCTAAAAGGACAAAATTTTGTTATCACTTATTTTTGAGCCAAAATTTTGATAAAATTTGAATTTTGTTGGCAAAACTTAAAATGCAAATATCTCGTTAATTAAGCGTCTTACAGCTTAAAGGACAAAATTTTGTTATCACTAATTTTTTAGCCAAAATTTTGAATTTTGTTGGCAAAACTTAAAATGCAAATATCTCGTTAATTAAGCGTCTTACAGCTAAAAGGACAAAATTTTGTTATCACTTATTTTTTAGCCAAAATTTTGATAAAATTTAAATTTTGTTGGCAAAACTTAAAATGCAAATATCTCGTTAATTAAGCGTCTTACAGCTAAAAGGACAAAATTTTGTTATCACTTATTTTTTAGCCAAAATTTTGATAAAATTTGAATTTTGTTGGCAAAACTTAAAATGTAAATATCTCGTTAATTAAGCGTCTTACAGCTAAAAGGACAAAATTTTGTTATCACTTATTTTTTAGCCAACATTTTGATAAAATTTGAATTTTGTTGGCAAAACTTAAAATGCAAATATCTCGTTAATTAAGCGTCTTACAGCTAAAAGGACAAAATTTTGTTATCACTTATTTTTTAGCCAAAATTTTGATAAAATTTAAATTTTGTTGGCAAAACTTAAAATGCAAATATCTCGTTAATTAAGCGTCTTACAGCTAAAAGGACAAAATTTTGTTATCACTTATTTTTTAGCCAAAATTTTGATAAAATTTGAATTTTGTTGGCAAAACTTTAAATGCAAATATCTCGTTAATTAAGCGTCTTACAGCTAAAAGGACAAAATTTTGTTATCACTTATTTTTTAGCCAAAATTTTGAATTTTGTTGGCAAAACTTAAAATGCAAATATCTCGTTAATTAAGCGTCTTACAGCTAAAAGGACAAAATTTTGTTATCACTTATTTTTTAGCCAAAATTTTGAATTTTGTTGGCAAAACTTAAAATGCAAATATCTCGTTAATTAAGCGTCTTACAGCTAAAAGGACAAAATTTTGTTATCACTTATTTTTTAGCCAAAATTTTGAATTTTGTTGGCAAAACTTAAAATGCAAATATCTCGTTAATTAAGCGTCTTACAGCTAAAAGGACAAAATTTTGTTATCACTTATTTTTTAGCCAAAATTTTGAATTTTGTTGGCAAAACTTAAAATGCAAATATCTCGTTAATTAAGCGTCTTACAGCTAAAAGGACAAAATTTTGTTATCACTTATTTTTTAGCCAAAATTTTGATAAAATTTGAATTTTGTTGGCAAAACTTAAAATGTAAATATCTCGTTAATTAAGCGTCTTACAGCTAAAAGGACAAAATTTTGTTATCACTTATTTTTTAGCCAACATTTTGATAAAATTTGAATTTTGTTGGCAAAACTTAAAATGCAAATATCTCGTTAATTAAGCGTCTTACAGCTAAAAGGACAAAATTTTGTTATCACTTATTTTTTAGCCAAAATTTTGAATTTTGTTGGCAAAACTTAAAATGCAAATATCTCGTTAATTAAGCGTCTTACAGCTAAAAGGACAAAATTTTGTTATCACTTATTTTTTAGCCAAAATTTTGATAAAATTTGAATTTTGTTGGCAAAACTTAAAATGTAAATATCTCGTTAATTAAGCGTCTTACAGCTAAAAGGACAAAATTTTGTTATCACTTATTTTTTAGCCAACATTTTGATAAAATTTGAATTTTGTTGGCAAAACTTAAAATGCAAATATCTCGTTAATTAAGCGTCTTACAGCTAAAAGGACAAAATTTTGTTATCACTTATTTTTTAGCCAAAATTTTGAATTTTGTTGGCAAAACTTAAAATGCAAATATCTCGTTAATTAAGCGTCTTACAGCTAAAAGGACAAAATTTTGTTATCACTTATTTTTTAGCCAAAATTTTGAATTTTGTTGGCAAAACTTAAAATGCAAATATCTCGTTAATTAAGCGTCTTACAGCTAAAAGGACAAAATTTTGTTATCACTTATTTTTTAGCCAAAATTTTGATAAAATTTGAATTTTGTTGGCAAAACTTAAAATGTAAATATCTCGTTAATTAAGCGTCTTACAGCTAAAAGGACAAAATTTTGTTATCACTTATTTTTTAGCCAACATTTTGATAAAATTTGAATTTTGTTGGCAAAACTTAAAATGCAAATATCTCGTTAATTAAGCGTCTTACAGCTAAAAGGACAAAATTTTGTTATCACTTATTTTTGAGCCAAAATTTTGATAAAATTTGAATTGTGTTGGCAAAACTTAAAATGCAAATATCTCGTTAATTAAGCGTCTTACAGCTAAAAGGACAAAATTTTGTTATCACTTATTTTTTAGCCAAAATTTTGAATTTTGTTGGCAAAACTTAAAATGCAAATATCTCGTTAATTAAGCGTCTTACAGCTAAAAGGACAAAATTTTGTTATCACTTATTTTTTAGCCAAAATTTTGAATTTTGTTGGCAAAACTTAAAATGCAAATATCTCGTTAATTAAGCGTCTTACAGCTAAAAGGACAAAATTTTGTTATCATTTATTTTTGAGCCAAAATTTTGAATTTTTTTGGCAAAACTTAAAATGCAAATATCTCGTTAATTAAGCGTCTTACAGCTAAAAGGACAAAATTTTGTTATCACTTATTTTTTAGCCAAAATTTTGATAAAATTTGAATTTTGTTGGCAAAACTTAAAATGCAAATATCTCGTTAATTAAGCGTATTACAGCTAAAAGGACAAAATTTTGTTATCACTTATTTTTGAGCCAAAATTTTGATAAAATTTGAATTTTGTTGGCAAAACTTAAAATGCAAATATCTCGTTAATTAAGCGTATTACAGCTAAAAGGACAAAATTTTGTTATCACTTATTTTTGAGCCAAAATTTTGATAAAATTTGAATTTTGTTGGCAAAACTTAAAATGCAAATATCTCGTTAATTAAGCGTCTTACAGCTTAAAGGACAAAATTTTGTTATCACTAATTTTTTAGCCAAAATTTTGAATTTTGTTGGCAAAACTTAAAATGCAAATATCTCGTTAATTAAGCGTCTTACAGCTAAAAGGACAAAATTTTGTTATCACTTATTTTTTAGCCAAAATTTTGATAAAATTTAAATTTTGTTGGCAAAACTTAAAATGCAAATATCTCGTTAATTAAGCGTCTTACAGCTAAAAGGACAAAATTTTGTTATCACTTATTTTTTAGCCAAAATTTTGATAAAATTTGAATTTTGTTGGCAAAACTTAAAATGTAAATATCTCGTTAATTAAGCGTCTTACAGCTAAAAGGACAAAATTTTGTTATCACTTATTTTTTAGCCAACATTTTGATAAAATTTGAATTTTGTTGGCAAAACTTAAAATGCAAATATCTCGTTAATTAAGCGTCTTACAGCTAAAAGGACAAAATTTTGTTATCACTTATTTTTTAGCCAAAATTTTGATAAAATTTAAATTTTGTTGGCAAAACTTAAAATGCAAATATCTCGTTAATTAAGCGTCTTACAGCTAAAAGGACAAAATTTTGTTATCACTTATTTTTTAGCCAAAATTTTGATAAAATTTGAATTTTGTTGGCAAAACTTTAAATGCAAATATCTCGTTAATTAAGCGTCTTACAGCTAAAAGGACAAAATTTTGTTATCACTTATTTTTTAGCCAAAATTTTGAATTTTGTTGGCAAAACTTAAAATGCAAATATCTCGTTAATTAAGCGTCTTACAGCTAAAAGGACAAAATTTTGTTATCACTTATTTTTTAGCCAAAATTTTGAATTTTGTTGGCAAAACTTAAAATGCAAATATCTCGTTAATTAAGCGTCTTACAGCTAAAAGGACAAAATTTTGTTATCACTTATTTTTTAGCCAAAATTTTGAATTTTGTTGGCAAAACTTAAAATGCAAATATCTCGTTAATTAAGCGTCTTACAGCTAAAAGGACAAAATTTTGTTATCACTTATTTTTTAGCCAAAATTTTGAATTTTGTTGGCAAAACTTAAAATGCAAATATCTCGTTAATTAAGCGTCTTACAGCTAAAAGGACAAAATTTTGTTATCACTTATTTTTTAGCCAAAATTTTGAATTTTGTTGGCAAAACTTAAAATGCAAATATCTCGTTAATTAAGCGTCTTACAGCTAAAAGGACAAAATTTTGTTATCACTTATTTTTTAGCCAAAATTTTGATAAAATTTGAATTTTGTTGGCAAAACTTAAAATGTAAATATCTCGTTAATTAAGCGTCTTACAGCTAAAAGGACAAAATTTTGTTATCACTTATTTTTTAGCCAACATTTTGATAAAATTTGAATTTTGTTGGCAAAACTTAAAATGCAAATATCTCGTTAATTAAGCGTCTTACAGCTAAAAGGACAAAATTTTGTTATCACTTATTTTTTAGCCAACATTTTGATAAAATTTGAATTTTGTTGGCAAAACTTAAAATGCAAATATCTCGTTAATTAAGCGTCTTACAGCTAAAAGGACAAAATTTTGTTATCACTTATTTTTTAGCCAAAATTTTGAATTTTGTTGGCAAAACTTAAAATGCAAATATCTCGTTAATTAAGCGTCTTACAGCTAAAAGGACAAAATTTTGTTATCACTTATTTTTTAGCCAAAATTTTGAATTTTGTTGGCAAAACTTAAAATGCAAATATCTCGTTAATTAAGCGTCTTACAGCTAAAAGGACAAAATTTTGTTATCACTTATTTTTTAGCCAACATTTTGATAAAATTTGAATTTTGTTGGCAAAACTTAAAATGCAAATATCTCGTTAATTAAGCGTCTTACAGCTAAAAGGACAAAATTTTGTATCACTTATTTTTTAGCCAAAATTTTGAATTTTGTTGGCAAAACTTAAAATGCAAATATCTCGTTAATTAAGCGTCTTACAGCTAAAAGGACAAAATTTTGTTATCACTTATTTTTTAGCCAAAATTTTGAATTTTGTTGGCAAAACTTAAAATGCAAATATCTCGTTAATTAAGCGTCTTACAGCTAAAAGGGCAAAATTTTGTTATCACTTATTTTTTAGCCAAAATTTTGATAAAATTTGAATTTTGTTGGCAAAACTTAAAATGTAAATATCTCGTTAATTAAGCGTCTTACAGCTAAAAGGACAAAATTTTGTTATCACTTATTTTTTAGCCAACATTTTGATAAAATTTGAATTTTGTTGGCAAAACTTAAAATGCAAATATCTCGTTAATTAAGCGTCTTACAGCTAAAAGGACAAAATTTTGTTATCACTTATTTTTTAGCCAAAATTTTGAATTTTGTTGGCAAAACTTAAAATGCAAATATCTCGTTAATTAAGCGTCTTACAGCTAAAAGGACAAAATTTTGTTATCACTTATTTTTTAGCCAACATTTTGATAAAATTTGAATTTTGTTGGCAAAACTTAAAATGCAAATATCTCGTTAATTAAGCGTCTTACAGCTAAAAGGACAAAATTTTGTATCACTTATTTTTTAGCCAAAATTTTGAATTTTGTTGGCAAAACTTAAAATGCAAATATCTTGTTAATTAAGCGTCTTACAGCTAAAAGGACAAAATTTTGTTATCACTTATTTTTTAGCCAAAATTTTGAATTTTGTTGGCAAAACTTAAAATGCAAATATCTCGTTAATTAAGCGTCTTACAGCTAAAAGGACAAAATTTTGTTATCACTTATTTTTTAGCCAAAATTTTGAATTTTGTTGGCAAAACTTAAAATGCAAATATCTCGTTAATTAAGCGTCTTACAGCTAAAAGGACAAAATTTTGTTATCACTTATTTTTTAGCCAAAATTTTGAATTTTGTTGGCAAAACTTAAAATGCAAATATCTCGTTAATTAAGCGTCTTACAGCTAAAAGGACAAAATTTTGTTATCACTTATTTTTTAGCCAACATTTTGATAAAATTTGAATTTTGTTGGCAAAACTTAAAATGCAAATATCTCGTTAATTAAGCGTCTTACAGCTAAAAGGACAAAATTTTGTATCACTTATTTTTGAGCCAAAATTTTGAATTTTGTTGGCAAAACTTAAAATGCAAATATCTTGTTAATTAAGCGTCTTACAGCTAAAAGGACAAAATTTTGTTATCACTTATTTTTTAGCCAAAATTTTGAATTTTGTTGGCAAAACTTAAAATGCAAATATCTCGTTAATTAAGCGTCTTACAGCTAAAAGGGCAAAATTTTGTTATCACTTATTTTTTAGCCAAAATTTTGATAAAATTTGAATTTTGTTGGCAAAACTTAAAATGTAAATATCTCGTTAATTAAGCGTCTTACAGCTAAAAGGACAAAATTTTGTTATCACTTATTTTTTAGCCAACATTTTGATAAAATTTGAATTTTGTTGGCAAAACTTAAAATGCAAATATCTCGTTAATTAAGCGTCTTACAGCTAAAAGGACAAAATTTTTTTATCACTTATTTTTTAGCCAACATTTTGATAAAATTTGAATTTTGTTGGCAAAACTTAAAATGCAAATATCTCGTTAATTAAGCGTCTTACAGCTAAAAGGACAAAATTTTGTTATCACTTATTTTTTAGCCAAAATTTTGAATTTTGTTGGCAAAACTTAAAATGCAAATATCTCGTTAATTAAGCGTCTTACAGCTAAAAGGACAAAATTTTGTTATCACTTATTTTTTAGCCAACATTTTGATAAAATTTGAATTTTGTTGGCAAAACTTAAAATGCAAATATCTCGTTAATTAAGCGTCTTACAGCTAAAAGGACAAAATTTTGTTATCACTTATTTTTTAGACAAAATTTTGAATTTTGTTGGCAAAACTTAAAATGCAAATATCTCGTTAATTAAGCGTCTTACAGCTAAAAGGACAAAATTTTGTTATCACTTATTTTTTAGCCAAAATTTTGATAAAATTTGAATTTTGTTGGCAAAACTTAAAATGTAAATATCTCGTTAATTAAGCGTCTTACAGCTAAAAGGACAAAATTTTGTTATCACTTATTTTTTAGCCAACTTTTGATAAAATTTGAATTTTGTTGGCAAAACTTAAAATGCAAATATCTCGTTAATTAAGCGTCTTACAGCTAAAAGGACAAAATTTTGTTATCACTTATTTTTTAGCCAAAATTTTGAATTTTGTTGGCAAAACTTAAAATGCAAATATCTCGTTAATTAAGCGTCTTACAGCTAAAAGGACAAAATTTTGTTATCACTTATTTTTTAGCCAACATTTTGATAAAATTTGAATTTTGTTGGCAAAACTTAAAATGCAAATATCTCGTTAATTAAGCGTCTTACAGCTAAAAGGACAAAATTTTGTTATCACTTATTTTTTAGCCAAAATTTTGAATTTTGTTGGCAAAACTTAAAATGCAAATATCTCGTTAATTAAGCGTCTTACAGCTAAAAGGACAAAATTTTGTTATCACTTATTTTTTAGCCAAAATTTTGAATTTTGTTGGCAAAACTTAAAATGCAAATATCTCGTTAATTAAGCGTCTTACAGCTAAAAGGACAAAATTTTGTTATCACTTATTTTTTAGCCAACATTTTGATAAAATTTGAATTTTGTTGGCAAAACTTAAAATGCAAATATCTCGTTAACTAAGCGTCTTACAGCTAAAAGGACAACATTTTGTTATCACTTATTTTTTAGCCAAAATTTTGATAAAATTTGAATTTTGTTGGCAAAACTTAAAATGTAAATATCTCGTTAATTAAGCGTCTTACAGCTAAAAGGACAAAATTTTGTTATCACTTATTTTTTAGCCAACATTTTGATAAAATTTGAATTTTGTTGGCAAAACTTAAAATGCAAATATCTCGTTAATTAAGCGTCTTACAGCTAAAAGGACAAAATTTTGTTATCACTTATTTTTTAGCCAAAATTTTGAATTTTGTTGGCAAAACTTAAAATGCAAATATCTCGTTAATTAAGCGTCTTACAGCTAAAAGGACAAAATTTTGTTATCACTTATTTTTTAGCCAACATTTTGATAAAATTTGAATTTTGTTGGCAAAACTTAAAATGCAAATATCTCGTTAATTAAGCGTCTTACAGCTAAAAGGACAAAATTTTGTATCACTTATTTTTTAGCCAAAATTTTGAATTTTGTTGGCAAAACTTAAAATGCAAATATCTCGTTAATTAAGCGTCTTACAGCTAAAAGGACAAAATTTTGTTATCACTTATTTTTTAGCCAAAATTTTGAATTTTGTTGGCAAAACTTAAAATGCAAATATCTCGTTAATTAAGCGTCTTACAGCTAAAAGGACAAAATTTTGTTATCACTTATTTTTTAGCCAAAATTTTGATAAAATTTGAATTTTGTTGGCAAAACTTAAAATGCAAATATCTCGTTAATTAAGCGTCTTACAGCTAAAAGGACAAAATTTTGTTATCACTTATTTTTTAGCCAAAATTTTGATAAAATTTGAATTTTGTTGGCAAAACTTAAAATACAAATCTCGTTAATTAAGCGTCTTACAGCTAAAAGGACAAAATTTTGTTATCACTTATTTTTTAGTCAAAATTTTGAATTTTGTTGGCAAAACTTAAAATGCAAATATCTCGTTAATTAAGCGTCTTACAGCTAAAAGGACAAAATTTTGTTATCACTTATTTTTTAGCCAAAATTTTGAATTTTGTTGGCAAAACTTAAAATGCAAATATCTCGTTAATTAAGCGTCTTACAGCTAAAAGGACAAAATTTTGTTATCACTTATTTTTTAGCCAAAATTTTGAATTTTGTTGGCAAAACTTAAAATGCAAATATCTCGTTAATTAAGCGTCTTACAGCTAAAAGGACAAAATTTTGTTATCACTTATTTTTTAGGCAAAATTTTGAATTTTGTTGGCAAAACTTAAAATGCAAATATCTCGTTAATTAAGCGTCTTACAGCTAAAAGGACAAAATTTTGTTATCACTTATTTTTTAGCCAAAATTTTGATAAAATTTGAATTTTGTTGGCAAAACTTAAAATGCAAATATCTCGTTAATTAAGCGTCTTACAGCTAAAAGGACAAAATTTTGTTATCACTTATTTTTTAGTCAAAATTTTGAATTTTGTTGGCAAAACTTAAAATGCAAATATCTCGTTAATTAAGCGTCTTACAGCTAAAAGGACAAAATTTTGTTATCACTTATTTTTTAGTCAAAATTTTGAATTTTGTTGGCAAAACTTAAAATGCAAATATCTCGTTAATTAAGCGTCTTACAGCTAAAAGGACAAAATTTTGTTATCACTTATTTTTTAGCCAAAATTTTGAATTTTGTTGGCAAAACTTAAAATGCAAATATCTCGTTAATTAAGCGTCTTACAGCTAAAAGGACAAAATTTTGTTATCACTTATTTTTTAGCCAAAATTTTGAATTTTGTTGGCAAAACTTAAAATGCAAATATCTCGTTAATTAAGCGTCTTACAGCTAAAAGGACAAAATTTTGTTATCACTTATTTTTTAGCCAAAATTTTAATAAAATTTGAATTTTGTTGGCAAAACTTAAAATGCAAATATCTCGTTAATTAAGCGTCTTACAGCTAAAAGGACAAAATTTTGTTATCACTTATTTTTTAGTCAAAATTTTGAATTTTGTTGGCAAAACTTAAAATGCAAATATCTCGTTAATTAAGCGTCTTACAGCTAAAAGGACAAAATTTTGTTATCACTTATTTTTTAGCCAAAATTTTGATAAAATTTGAATTTTGTTGGCAAAACTTAAAATGCAAATATCTCGTTAATTAAGCGTCTTACAGCTAAAAGGACAAAATTTTGTTATCACTTATTTTTTAGTCAAAATTTTGAATTTTGTTGGCAAAACTTAAAATGCAAATATCTCGTTAATTAAGCGTCTTACAGCTAAAAGGACAAAATTTTGTTATCACTTATTTTTTAGTCAAAATTTTGAATTTTGTTGGCAAAACTTAAAATGCAAATATCTCGTTAATTAAGCGTCTTACAGCTAAAAGGACAAAATTTTGTTATCACTTATTTTTTAGTCAAAATTTTGAATTTTGTTGGCAAAACTTAAAATGCAAATATCTCGTTAATTAAGCGTCTTACAGCTAAAAGGACAAAATTTTGTTATCACTTATTTTTTAGCCAAAATTTTGATAAAATTTGAATTTTGTTGTCAAAACTTAAAATGCAAATATCTCGTTAATTAAGCGTCTTACAGCTAAAAGGACAAAATTTTGTTATCACTTATTTTTTAGCCAAAACTTTGAATTTTGTTGGCAAAACTTAAAATGCAAATATCTCGTTAATTAAGCGTCTTACAGCTAAAATGGCAAAACTTAAAATGCAAATATCTCGTTAATTAAGCGTCTTACAGCTAAAAGGACAAAATTTTGTTATCACTTATTTTTTAGCCACAATTTTGAATTTTGTTGACAAAACTTAAAATGCAAATATCTCGTTAATTAAGCGTCTTACAGCTAAAAGGACAAAATTTTGTTATCACTTATTTTTTAGCCAAAACTTTGAATTTTGTTGGCAAAACTTAAAATGCAAATATCTCGTTAATTAAGCGTCTTAAAGCTAAAAGGACAAAATTTTGTTATCACTTATTTTTTAGTCAAAATTTTGAATTTTGTTGGCAAAACTTAAAATGCAAATATCTCGTTAATTAAGCGTCTTACAGCTAAAAGGACAAAATTTTGTTATCACTTATTTTTTAGCCAAAATTTTGAATTTTGTTGACAAAACTTAAAATGCAAATATCTCGTTAATTAAGCGTCTTACAGCTAAAAGGACAAAATTTTGTTATCACTTATTTTTTAGCCAAAACTTTGAATTTTGTTGGCAAAACTTAAAATGCAAATATCTCGTTAATTAAGCGTCTTAAAGCTAAAAGGACAAAATTTTGTTATCACTTATTTTTTAGTCAAAATTTTGAATTTTGTTGGCAAAACTTAAAATGCAAATATCTCGTTAATTAAGCGTCTTACAGCTAAAAGGACAACATTTTGTTATCACTTATTTTTTAGCCAAAATTTTGATAAAATTTGAATTTTGTTGGCAAAACTTAAAATGCAAATATCTCGTTAATTAAGCGTCTTACAGCTAAAAGGACAAAATTTTGTTATCACTTATTTTTTAGTCAAAATTTTGAATTTTGTTGGCAAAACTTAAAATGCAAATATCTCGTTAATTAAGCGTCTTACAGCTAAAAGGACAAAATTTTGTTATCACTTATTTTTTAGCCACAATTTTGAATTTTGTTGGCAAAACTTAAAATGCAAATATCTCGTTAATTAAGCGTCTTACAGCTAAAAGGACAAAATTTTGTTATCACTTATTTTTTAGCCAAAATTTTGATAAAATTTGAATTTTGTTGTCAAAACTTAAAATGCAAATATCTCGTTAATTAAGCGTCTTACAGCTAAAAGGACAAAATTTTGTTATCACTTATTTTTTAGTCAAAATTTTGAATTTTGTTGGCAAAACTTAAAATGCAAATATCTCGTTAATTAAGCGTCTTACAGCTAAAAGGACAAAATTTTGTTATCACTTATTTTTTAGTCAAAATTTTGAATTTTGTTGGCAAAACTTAAAATGCAAATATCTCGTTAATTAAGCGTCTTACAGCTAAAAGGACAAAATTTTGTTATCACTTATTTTTTAGCCAAAATTTTGATAAAATTTGAATTTTGTTGTCAAAACTTAAAATGCAAATATCTCGTTAATTAAGCGTCTTACAGCTAAAAGGACAAAATTTTGTTATCACTTATTTTTTAGCCAAAACTTTGAATTTTGTTGGCAAAACTTAAAATGCAAATATCTCGTTAATTAAGCGTCTTACAGCTAAAAGGACAAAATTTTGTTGTCACTTATTTTTTAGCCAACATTTTGAATTTTGTTGGCAAAACTTAAAATGCAAATATCTCGTTAATTAAGCGTCTTACAGCTAAAAGGACAAAATTTTGTTATCACTTATTTTTTAGCCACAATTTTGAATTTTGTTGGCAAAACTTAAAATGCAAATATCTCGTTAATTAAGCGTCTTACAGCTAAAAGGACAAAATTTTGTTATCACTTATTTTTTAGCCAAAATTTTGAATTTTGTTGGCAAAACTTAAAATGCAAATATCTCGTTAATTAAGCGTCTTACAGCTAAAAGGACAAAATTTTGTTATCACTTATTTTTTAGCCACAATTTTGAATTTTGTTGGCAAAACTTAAAATGCAAATATCTCGTTAATTAAGCGTCTTACAGCTAAAAGGACAAAATTTTGTTATCACTTATTTTTTAGCCAAAATTTTGAATTTTGTTGGCAAAACTTAAAATGCAAATATCTCGTTAATTAAGCGTCTTACAGCTAAAAGGACAAAATTTTGTTATCACTTATTTTTTAGCCAAAACTTTGAATTTTGTTGGCAAAACTTAAAATGCAAATATCTCGTTAATTAAGCGTCTTAAAGCTAAAAGGACAAAATTTTGTTATCACTTATTTTTTAGTCAAAATTTTGAATTTTGTTGGCAAAACTTAAAATGCAAATATCTCGTTAATTAAGCGTCTTACAGCTAAAAGGACAAAATTTTGTTATCACTTATTTTTTAGCCAAAATTTTGATAAAATTTGAATTTTGTTGTCAAAACTTAAAATGCAAATATCTCGTTAATTAAGCGTCTTACAGCTAAAAGGACAAAATTTTGTTATCACTTATTTTTTAGCCAAAACTTTGAATTTTGTTGGCAAAACTTAAAATGCAAATATCTCGTTAATTAAGCGTCTTACAGCTAAAAGGACAAAATTTTGTTATCACTTATTTTTTAGCCACAATTTTGAATTTTGTTGGCAAAACTTAAAATGCAAATATCTCGTTAATTAAGCGTCTTACAGCTAAAAGGACAAAATTTTGTTATCACTTATTTTTTAGCCAAAATTTTGATAAAATTTGAATTTTGTTGTCAAAACTTAAAATGCAAATATCTCGTTAATTAAGCGTCTTACAGCTAAAAGGACAAAATTTTGTTATCACTTATTTTTTAGCCACAATTTTGAATTTTGTTGGCAAAACTTAAAATGCAAATATCTCGTTAATTAAGCGTCTTACAGCTAAAAGGACAAAATTTTGTTATCACTTATTTTTTAGCCACAATTTTGAATTTTGTTGGCAAAACTTAAAATGCAAATATCTCGTTAATTAAGCGTCTTACAGCTAAAAGGACAAAATTTTGTTATCACTTATTTTTTAGCCAAAATTTTGAATTTTGTTGGCAAAACTTAAAATGCAAATATCTCGTTAATTAAGCGTCTTACAGCTAAAAGGACAAAATTTTGTTATCACTTATTTTTTAGCCAAAACTTTGAATTTTGTTGGCAAAACTTAAAATGCAAATATCTCGTTAATTAAGCGTCTTAAAGCTAAAAGGACAAAATTTTGTTATCACTTATTTTTTAGTCAAAATTTTGAATTTTGTTGGCAAAACTTAAAATGCAAATATCTCGTTAATTAAGCGTCTTACAGCTAAAAGGACAAAATTTTGTTATCACTTATTTTTTAGCCAAAATTTTGATAAAATTTGAATTTTGTTGTCAAAACTTAAAATGCAAATATCTCGTTAATTAAGCGTCTTACAGCTAAAAGGACAAAATTTTGTTATCACTTATTTTTTAGCCAAAACTTTGAATTTTGTTGGCAAAACTTAAAATGCAAATATCTCGTTAATTAAGCGTCTTACAGCTAAAAGGACAAAATTTTGTTATCACTTATTTTTTAGCCACAATTTTGAATTTTGTTGGCAAAACTTAAAATGCAAATATCTCGTTAATTAAGCGTCTTACAGCTAAAAGGACAAAATTTTGTTATCACTTATTTTTTAGCCAAAATTTTGATAAAATTTGAATTTTGTTGTCAAAACTTAAAATGCAAATATCTCGTTAATTAAGCGTCTTACAGCTAAAAGGACAAAATTTTGTTATCACTTATTTTTTAGTCAAAATTTTGAATTTTGTTGGCAAAACTTAAAATGCAAATATCTCGTTAATTAAGCGTCTTACAGCTAAAAGGACAAAATTTTGTTATCACTTATTTTTTAGTCAAAATTTTGAATTTTGTTGGCAAAACTTAAAATGCAAATATCTCGTTAATTAAGCGTCTTACAGCTAAAAGGACAAAATTTTGTTATCACTTATTTTTTAGCCAAAATTTTGATAAAATTTGAATTTTGTTGTCAAAACTTAAAATGCAAATATCTCGTTAATTAAGCGTCTTACAGCTAAAAGGACAAAATTTTGTTATCACTTATTTTTTAGCCAAAACTTTGAATTTTGTTGGCAAAACTTAAAATGCAAATATCTCGTTAATTAAGCGTCTTACAGCTAAAAGGACAAAATTTTGTTGTCACTTATTTTTTAGCCAACATTTTGAATTTTGTTGGCAAAACTTAAAATGCAAATATCTCGTTAATTAAGCGTCTTACAGCTAAAAGGACAAAATTTTGTTATCACTTATTTTTTAGCCACAATTTTGAATTTTGTTGGCAAAACTTAAAATGCAAATATCTCGTTAATTAAGCGTCTTACAGCTAAAAGGACAAAATTTTGTTATCACTTATTTTTTAGCCAAAATTTTGAATTTTGTTGGCAAAACTTAAAATGCAAATATCTCGTTAATTAAGCGTCTTACAGCTAAAAGGACAAAATTTTGTTATCACTTATTTTTTAGCCAAAACTTTGAATTTTGTTGGCAAAACTTAAAATGCAAATATCTCGTTAATTAAGCGTCTTAAAGCTAAAAGGACAAAATTTTGTTATCACTTATTTTTTAGTCAAAATTTTGAATTTTGTTGGCAAAACTTAAAATGCAAATATCTCGTTAATTAAGCGTCTTACAGCTAAAAGGACAAAATTTTGTTATCACTTATTTTTTAGCCACAATTTTGAATTTTGTTGGCAAAACTTAAAATGCAAATATCTCGTTAATTAAGCGTCTTACAGCTAAAAGGACAAAATTTTGTTATCACTTATTTTTTAGCCAAAATTTTGATAAAATTTGAATTTTGTTGTCAAAACTTAAAATGCAAATATCTCGTTAATTAAGCGTCTTACAGCTAAAAGGACAAAATTTTGTTATCACTTATTTTTTAGTCAAAATTTTGAATTTTGTTGGCAAAACTTAAAATGCAAATATCTCGTTAATTAAGCGTCTTACAGCTAAAAGGACAAAATTTTGTTATCACTTATTTTTTAGTCAAAATTTTGAATTTTGTTGGCAAAACTTAAAATGCAAATATCTCGTTAATTAAGCGTCTTACAGCTAAAAGGACAAAATTTTGTTATCACTTATTTTTTAGCCAAAATTTTGATAAAATTTGAATTTTGTTGTCAAAACTTAAAATGCAAATATCTCGTTAATTAAGCGTCTTACAGCTAAAAGGACAAAATTTTGTTATCACTTATTTTTTAGCCAAAACTTTGAATTTTGTTGGCAAAACTTAAAATGCAAATATCTCGTTAATTAAGCGTCTTACAGCTAAAAGGACAAAATTTTGTTGTCACTTATTTTTTAGCCAACATTTTGAATTTTGTTGGCAAAACTTAAAATGCAAATATCTCGTTAATTAAGCGTCTTACAGCTAAAAGGACAAAATTTTGTTATCACTTATTTTTTAGCCACAATTTTGAATTTTGTTGGCAAAACTTAAAATGCAAATATCTCGTTAATTAAGCGTCTTACAGCTAAAAGGACAAAATTTTGTTATCACTTATTTTTTAGCCAAAATTTTGAATTTTGTTGGCAAAACTTAAAATGCAAATATCTCGTTAATTAAGCGTCTTACAGCTAAAAGGACAAAATTTTGTTATCACTTATTTTTTAGCCAAAACTTTGAATTTTGTTGGCAAAACTTAAAATGCAAATATCTCGTTAATTAAGCGTCTTACAGCTAAAATGGCAAAACTTAAAATGCAAATATCTCGTTAATTAAGCGTCTTACAGCTAAAAGGACAAAATTTTGTTATCACTTATTTTTTAGCCACAATTTTGAATTTTGTTGGCAAAACTTAAAATGCAAATATCTCGTTAATTAAGCGTCTTACAGCTAAAAGGACAAAATTTTGTTATCACTTATTTTTTAGCCAAAATTTTGAATTTTGTTGGCAAAACTTAAAATGCAAATATCTCGTTAATTAAGCGTCTTACAGCTAAAAGGACAAAATTTTGTTATCACTTATTTTTTAGCCAAAATTTTGATAAAATTTGAATTTTGTTGGCAAAACTTAAAATGCAAATATCTCGTTAATTAAGCGTCTTACAGCTAAAAGGACAAAATTTTGTTATCACTTATTTTTTAGCCAAAATTTTGATAAAATTTGAATTTTGTTGGCAAAACTTAAAATGCAAATATCTCGTTAATTAAGCGTCTTACAGCTAAAAGGACAAAATTTTGTTATCACTTATTTTTTAGCCACAATTTTGAATTTTGTTGGCAAAACTTAAAATGCAAATATCTCGTTAATTAAGCGTCTTACAGCTAAAAGGACAAAATTTTGTTATCACTTATTTTTTAGCCAAAATTTTGAATTTTGTTGGCAAAACTTAAAATGCAAATATCTCGTTAATTAAGCGTCTTACAGCTAAAAGGACAAAATTTTGTTATCACTTATTTTTTAGCCAAAACTTTGAATTTTGTTGGCAAAACTTAAAATGCAAATATCTCGTTAATTAAGCGTCTTAAAGCTAAAAGGACAAAATTTTGTTATCACTTATTTTTTAGCCAAAATTTTGAATTTTGTTGGCAAAACTTAAAATGCAAATATCTCGTTAATTAAGCGTCTTACAGCTAAAAGGACAAAATTTTGTTATCACTTATTTTTTAGCCAAAATTTTGATAAAATTTGAATTTTGTTGGCAAAACTTAAAATGCAAATATCTCGTTAATTAAGCGTCTTACAGCTAAAAGGACAAAATTTTGTTATCACTTATTTTTTAGCCAAAATTTTGATAAAATTTGAATTGTGTTGGCAAAACTTAAAATGCAAATATCTCGTTAATTAAGCGTCTTACAGCTAAAAGGACAAAATTTTGTTATCACTTATTTTTTAGCCAAAATTTTGATAAAATTTGAATTTTGTTGGCAAAACTTAAAATGCAAATATCTCGTTAATTAAGCGTCTTACAGCTAAAAGGACAAAATTTTGTTATCACTTATTTTTTAGCCAAAATTTTGATAAAATTTGAATTTTGTTGGCAAAACTTAAAATGCAAATATCTCGTTAATTAAGCGTCTTACAGCTAAAAGGACAAAATTTTGTTATCACTTATTTTTTAGCCACAATTTTGAATTTTGTTGGCAAAACTTAAAATGCAAATATCTCGTTAATTAAGCGTCTTACAGCTAAAAGGACAAAATTTTGTTATCACTTATTTTTTAGCCAAAATTTTGAATTTTGTTGGCAAAACTTAAAATGCAAATATCTCGTTAATTAAGCGTCTTACAGCTAAAAGGACAAAATTTTGTTATCACTTATTTTTTAGCCAAAACTTTGAATTTTGTTGGCAAAACTTAAAATGCAAATATCTCGTTAATTAAGCGTCTTAAAGCTAAAAGGACAAAATTTTGTTATCACTTATTTTTTAGCCAAAATTTTGAATTTTGTTGGCAAAACTTAAAATGCAAATATCTCGTTAATTAAGCGTCTTACAGCTAAAAGGACAAAATTTTGTTATCACTTATTTTTTAGCCAAAATTTTGATAAAATTTGAATTTTGTTGGCAAAACTTAAAATGCAAATATCTCGTTAATTAAGCGTCTTACAGCTAAAAGGACAAAATTTTGTTATCACTTATTTTTTAGCCAAAATTTTGATAAAATTTGAATTGTGTTGGCAAAACTTAAAATGCAAATATCTCGTTAATTAAGCGTCTTACAGCTAAAAGGACAAAATTTTGTTATCACTTATTTTTTAGCCAAAATTTTGATAAAATTTGAATTTTGTTGGCAAAACTTAAAATGCAAATATCTCGTTAATTAAGCGTCTTACAGCTAAAAGGACACAATTTTGTTATCACTTATTTTTTAGCCAAAATTTTGATAAAATTTGAATTTTGTTGGCAAAACTTAAAATGCAAATATCTCTTAATTAAGCGTCTTACAGCTAAAAGGACAAAATTTTGTTATCACTTATTTTTTAGCCAAAATTTTGATAAAATTTGAATTTTGTTGGCAAAACTTAAAATGCAAATATCTCGTTAATTAAGCGTCTTACAGCTAAAAGGACAAAATTTTGTTATCACTTATTTTTTAGCCACAATTTTGAATTTTGTTGGCAAAACTTAAAATGCAAATATCTCTTAATTAAGCGTCTTACAGCTAAAAGGACAAAATTTTGTTATCACTTATTTTTTAGCCAAAATTTTGATAAAATTTGAATTTTGTTGGCAAAACTTAAAATGCAAATATCTCGTTAATTAAGCGTCTTACAGCTAAAAGGACAAAATTTTGTTATCACTTATTTTTTAGCCACAATTTTGAATTTTGTTGGCAAAACTTAAAATGCAAATATCTCGTTAATTAAGCGTCTTACAGCTAAAAGGACAAAATTTTGTTATCACTTATTTTTTAGCCAAAATTTTGATAAAATTTGAATTTTGTTGGCAAAACTTAAAATGCAAATATCTCGTTAATTAAGCGTCTTACAGCTAAAAGGACAAAATTTTGTTATCACTTATTTTTAAGCCACAATTTTGAATTTTGTTGGCAAAACTTAAAATGCAAATATCTCGTTAATTAAGCGTCTTACAGCTAAAAGGACAAAATTTTGTTATCACTTATTTTTTAGCCACAATTTTGAATTTTGTTGGCAAAACTTAAAATGCAAATATCTCGTTAATTAAGCGTCTTACAGCTAAAAGGACAAAATTTTGTTATCACTTATTTTTTAGCCACAATTTTGAATTTTGTTGGCAAAACTTAAAATGCAAATATCTCGTTAATTAAGCGTCTTACAGCTAAAAGGACAAAATTTTGTTATCACTTATTTTTAGCCACAATTTTGAATTTTGTTGGCAAAACTTAAAATGCAAATATCTCGTTAATTAAGCGTCTTACAGCTAAAAGGACAAAATTTTGTTATCACTTATTTTTTAGCCAAAATTTTGATAAAATTTGAATTTTGTTGGCAAAACTTAAAATGCAAATATCTCGTTAATTAAGCGTCTTACAGCTAAAAGGACAAAATTTTGTTATCACTTATTTTTTAGCCACAATTTTGAATTTTGTTGGCAAAACTTAAAATGCAAATATCTCGTTAATTAAGCGTCTTACAGCTAAAAGGACAAAATTTTGTTATCACTTATTTTTTAGCCACAATTTTGAATTTTGTTGGCAAAACTTAAAATGCAAATATCTCGTTAATTAAGCGTCTTACAGCTAAAAGGACAAAATTTTGTTATCACTTATTTTTTAGCCAAAATTTTGATAAAATTTGAATTGTGTTGGCAAAACTTAAAATGCAAATATCTCGTTAATTAAGCGTCTTACAGCTAAAAGGACAAAATTTTGTTATCACTTATTTTTTAGCCAAAATTTTGATAAAATTTGAATTTTGTTGGCAAAACTTAAAATGCAAATATCTCGTTAATTAAGCGTCTTACAGCTAAAAGGACACAATTTTGTTATCACTTATTTTTTAGCCAAAATTTTGATAAAATTTGAATTTTGTTGGCAAAACTTAAAATGCAAATATCTCTTAATTAAGCGTCTTACAGCTAAAAGGACAAAATTTTGTTATCACTTATTTTTTAGCCAAAATTTTGATAAAATTTGAATTTTGTTGGCAAAACTTAAAATGCAAATATCTCGTTAATTAAGCGTCTTACAGCTAAAAGGACAAAATTTTGTTATCACTTATTTTTTAGCCACAATTTTGAATTTTGTTGGCAAAACTTAAAATGCAAATATCTCTTAATTAAGCGTCTTACAGCTAAAAGGACAAAATTTTGTTATCACTTATTTTTTAGCCAAAATTTTGATAAAATTTGAATTTTGTTGGCAAAACTTAAAATGCAAATATCTCGTTAATTAAGCGTCTTACAGCTAAAAGGACAAAATTTTGTTATCACTTATTTTTTAGCCACAATTTTGAATTTTGTTGGCAAAACTTAAAATGCAAATATCTCGTTAATTAAGCGTCTTACAGCTAAAAGGACAAAATTTTGTTATCACTTATTTTTTAGCCAAAATTTTGATAAAATTTGAATTTTGTTGGCAAAACTTAAAATGCAAATATCTCGTTAATTAAGCGTCTTACAGCTAAAAGGACAAAATTTTGTTATCACTTATTTTTAAGCCACAATTTTGAATTTTGTTGGCAAAACTTAAAATGCAAATATCTCGTTAATTAAGCGTCTTACAGCTAAAAGGACAAAATTTTGTTATCACTTATTTTTTAGCCACAATTTTGAATTTTGTTGGCAAAACTTAAAATGCAAATATCTCGTTAATTAAGCGTCTTACAGCTAAAAGGACAAAATTTTGTTATCACTTATTTTTTAGCCACAATTTTGAATTTTGTTGGCAAAACTTAAAATGCAAATATCTCGTTAATTAAGCGTCTTACAGCTAAAAGGACAAAATTTTGTTATCACTTATTTTTAGCCACAATTTTGAATTTTGTTGGCAAAACTTAAAATGCAAATATCTCGTTAATTAAGCGTCTTACAGCTAAAAGGACAAAATTTTGTTATCACTTATTTTTTAGCCAAAATTTTGATAAAATTTGAATTTTGTTGGCAAAACTTAAAATGCAAATATCTCGTTAATTAAGCGTCTTACAGCTAAAAGGACAAAATTTTGTTATCACTTATTTTTTAGCCACAATTTTGAATTTTGTTGGCAAAACTTAAAATGCAAATATCTCGTTAATTAAGCGTCTTACAGCTAAAAGGACAAAATTTTGTTATCACTTATTTTTTAGCCACAATTTTGAATTTTGTTGGCAAAACTTAAAATGCAAATATCTCGTTAATTAAGCGTCTTACAGCTAAAAGGACAAAATTTTGTTATCACTTATTTTTAGCCACAATTTTGAATTTTGTTGGCAAAACTTAAAATGCAAATATCTCGTTAATTAAGCGTCTTACAGCTAAAAGGACAAAATTTTGTTATCACTTATTTTTTAGCCAAAATTTTGATAAAATTTGAATTTTGTTGGCAAAACTTAAAATGCAAATATCTCGTTAATTAAGCGTCTTACAGCTAAAAGGACAAAATTTTGTTATCACTTATTTTTTAGCCACAATTTTGAATTTTGTTGGCAAAACTTAAAATGCAAATATCTCGTTAATTAAGCGTCTTACAGCTAAAAGGACAAAATTTTGTTATCACTTATTTTTTAGCCACAATTTTGAATTTTGTTGGCAAAACTTAAAATGCAAATATCTCGTTAATTAAGCGTCTTACAGCTAAAAGGACAAAATTTTGTTATCACTTATTTTTAGCCACAATTTTGAATTTTGTTGGCAAAACTTAAAATGCAAATATCTCGTTAATTAAGCGTCTTACAGCTAAAAGGACAAAATTTTGTTATCACTTATTTTTTAGCCAAAATTTTGATAAAATTTGAATTTTGTTGGCAAAACTTAAAATGCAAATATCTCGTTAATTAAGCGTCTTACAGCTAAAAGGACAAAATTTTGTTATCACTTATTTTTTAGCCACAATTTTGAATTTTGTTGGCAAAACTTAAAATGCAAATATCTCCTTAATTAAGCGTCTTACAGCTAAAAGGACAAAATTTTGTTATCACTTATTTTTTAGCCACAATTTTGAATTTTGTTGGCAAAACTTAAAATGCAAATATCTCTTAATTAAGCGTCTTACAGCTAAAAGGACAAAATTTTGTTATCACTTATTTTTTAGCCAAAATTTTGATAAAATTTGAATTTTGTTGGCAAAACTTAAAATGCAAATATCTCGTTAATTAAGCGTCTTACAGCTAAAAGGACAAAATTTTGTTATCACTTATTTTTTAGCCACAATTTTGAATTTTGTTGGCAAAACTTAAAATGCAAATATCTCGTTAATTAAGCGTCTTACAGCTAAAAGGACAAAATTTTGTTATCACTTATTTTTTAGCCACAATTTTGAATTTTGTTGTCAAAACTTAAAATGCAAATATCTCGTTAATTAAGCGTCTTACAGCTAAAAGGACAAAATTTTGTTATCACTTATTTTTTAGCCACAATTTTGAATTTTGTTGGCAAAACTTAAAATGCAAATATCTCGTTAATTAAGCGTCTTACAGCTAAAAGGACAAAATTTTGTTATCACTTATTTTTTAGCCACAATTTTGAATTTTGTTGGCAAAACTTAAAATGCAAATATCTCGTTAATTAAGCGTCTTACAGCTAAAAGGACAAAATTTTGTTATCACTTATTTTTTAGCCACAATTTTGAATTTTGTTGGCAAAACTTAAAATGCAAATATCTCGTTAATTAAGCGTCTTACGGCTAAAAGGACAAAATTTTGTTATCACTTATTTTTTAGCCACAATTTTGAATTTTGTTGGCAAAACTTAAAATGCAAATATCTCGTTAATTAAGCGTCTTACAGCTAAAAGGACAAAATTTTGTTATCACTTATTTTTTAGCCACAATTTTGAATTTTGTTGGCAAAACTTAAAATGCAAATATCTCGTTAATTAAGCGTCTTACAGCTAAAAGGACAAAATTTTGTTATCACTTATTTTTTAGCCACAATTTTGAATTTTGTTGGCAAAACTTAAAATGCAAATATCTCGTTAATTAAGCGTCTTACAGCTAAAAGGACAAAATTTTGTTATCACTTATTTTTTAGCCAAAATTTTGATAAAATTTGAATTTTGTTGGCAAAACTTAAAATGCAAATATCTCGTTAATTAAGCGTCTTACAGCTAAAAGGACAAAATTTTGTTATCACTTATTTTTTAGCCACAATTTTGAATTTTGTTGGCAAAACTTAAAATGCAAATATCTCGTTAATTAAGCGTCTTACAGCTAAAAGGACAAAATTTTGTTATCACTTATTTTTTAGCCACAATTTTGAATTTTGTTGGCAAAACTTAAAATGCAAATATCTCGTTAATTAAGCGTCTTACAGCTAAAAGGACAAAATTTTGTTATCACTTATTTTTTAGCCACAATTTTGAATTTTGTTGGCAAAACTTAAAATGCAAATATCTCGTTAATTAAGCGTCTTACAGCTAAAAGGACAAAATTTTGTTATCACTTATTTTTTAGCCACAATTTTGAATTTTGTTGGCAAAACTTAAAATGCAAATATCTCGTTAATTAAGCGTCTTACAGCTAAAAGGACAAAATTTTGTTATCACTTATTTTTTAGCCACAATTTTGAATTTTGTTGGCAAAACTTAAAATGCAAATATCTCGTTAATTAAGCGTCTTACAGGCTAAAAGGACAAAATTTTGTTATCACTTATTTTTTAGCCACAATTTTGAATTTTGTTGGCAAAACTTAAAATGCAAATATCTCGTTAATTAAGCGTCTTACAGCTAAAAGGACAAAATTTTGTTATCACTTATTTTTTAGCCACAATTTTGAATTTTGTTGGCAAAACTTAAAATGCAAATATCTCGTTAATTAAGCGTCTTACAGCTAAAAGGACAAAATTTTGTTATCACTTATTTTTTAGCCACAATTTTGAATTTTGTTGGCAAAACTTAAAATACAAATATCTCGTTAATTAAGCGTCTTACAGCTAAAAGGACAAAATTTTGTTATCACTTATTTTTTAGCCACAATTTTGAATTTTGTTGGCAAAACTTAAAATGCAAATATCTCGTTAATTAAGCGTCTTACAGCTAAAAGGACAAAATTTTGTTATCACTTATTTTTTAGCCAAAATTTTGATAAAATTTGAATTTTGTTGGCAAAACTTAAAATGCAAATATCTCGTTAATTAAGCGTCTTACAGCTAAAAGGACAAAATTTTGTTATCACTTATTTTTTAGCCACAATTTTGAATTTTGTTGGCAAAACTTAAAATGCAAATATCTCGTTAATTAAGCGTCTTACAGCTAAAAGGACAAAATTTTGTTATCACTTATTTTTTAGCCACAATTTTGAATTTTGTTGGCAAAACTTAAAATGCAAATATCTCGTTAATTAAGCGTCTTACAGCTAAAAGGACAAAATTTTGTTATCACTTATTTTTAGCCACAATTTTGAATTTTGTTGGCAAAACTTAAAATGCAAATATCTCGTTAATTAAGCGTCTTACAGCTAAAAGGACAAAATTTTGTTATCACTTATTTTTTAGCCAAAATTTTGATAAAATTTGAATTTTGTTGGCAAAACTTAAAATGCAAATATCTCGTTAATTAAGCGTCTTACAGCTAAAAGGACAAAATTTTGTTATCACTTATTTTTTAGCCACAATTTTGAATTTTGTTGGCAAAACTTAAAATGCAAATATCTCGTTAATTAAGCGTCTTACAGCTAAAAGGACAAAATTTTGTTATCACTTATTTTTTAGCCACAATTTTGAATTTTGTTGGCAAAACTTAAAATGCAAATATCTCGTTAATTAAGCGTCTTACAGCTAAAAGGACAAAATTTTGTTATCACTTATTTTTAGCCACAATTTTGAATTTTGTTGGCAAAACTTAAAATGCAAATATCTCGTTAATTAAGCGTCTTACAGCTAAAAGGACAAAATTTTGTTATCACTTATTTTTTAGCCAAAATTTTGATAAAATTTGAATTTTGTTGGCAAAACTTAAAATGCAAATATCTCGTTAATTAAGCGTCTTACAGCTAAAAGGACAAAATTTTGTTATCACTTATTTTTTAGCCACAATTTTGAATTTTGTTGGCAAAACTTAAAATGCAAATATCTCCTTAATTAAGCGTCTTACAGCTAAAAGGACAAAATTTTGTTATCACTTATTTTTTAGCCACAATTTTGAATTTTGTTGGCAAAACTTAAAATGCAAATATCTCTTAATTAAGCGTCTTACAGCTAAAAGGACAAAATTTTGTTATCACTTATTTTTTAGCCAAAATTTTGATAAAATTTGAATTTTGTTGGCAAAACTTAAAATGCAAATATCT